>JACGDI010005339.1:614050-648573 GCA_014898725.1 Jacaranda copaia | reverse complement strand
GTTGGGGAGCAGTTGAGTTATACAAACTTCTAGACCTACCAAGAGGTCGACTATTGTTTGGGCAAGAGGAAATTTAAGACCGCACCTAAACCCTTCCTCGAACATCGTTACACATCCCTTAGGAGATTAATGCATTCTACCCCGAGCCCCTGGCATCAACAACTCATATTCCTCAGGGATGTGATACATTAATTCGCACCAGGTCGGTGGGGAATATTTTGGAAATTATTTTAGTATAGTGGTCTGATGTAAATAATTAACCTAGGGATGTAGGAAAATCACTCGAGCCAGCTTTACCCCCAGAATTAGCTTTTTTTGTGCTCGAGCTATCGCTCGAAGAACTATAGGAACCACTCTCACGGGTTGTTTTAGATGCACTTCCAACCCCAGTTTCTCGTTAAATGCTACACTCTCGAATCTAGTATCCTCACTATTTGAATTGCTAGACATTTTCACAAAAGAAAAGGAAGAAAAGATCAAATGGATAGAGCAACTTATAGTAGATATCTTGCAAACTCTAAGCGCAAGAAAGGTTTGGAGAACTTTGAAAACAGGAACTTGACCAAATACGATTTTAGCAAAAGTGTAAATAGATACCTCTATCCCACATATTTATAGACATTTAGGTGTGGGAACCCAAGCAACTGTAATAATTGCAAATAGATACCTTTATCCCAAATATTTATAAACGATTTTCAACCTCATTAATGTGTATATTTGTACACTAACGATTAAAAAATATAAAATATTTTAAGAAAATCTCTTATATATCTCGGGGGAAAATATAAAGAAAATGTTTGCTTTCATAGCATTGAAACATTCTCTAAAATTAAATCGGATAAATTATAAAGTTGTCTAGCTAGCTTGCTGAAACGATAAGTACTTTTGTTTAGACTTATATAAACTTTTCATAAATTTTTATTCTAAACTATACACCTGAGTTAGCAAAGTATAGATGTATACACATTACACGATTCTTCAATAAATTTTATGCATAATCTATTTTAAGCCAATGCAAGTTAGAAGTATCTGAAGTTTTGGCGGTTGTTAAGAGCAATGAAGAATTGATATCTAGCATCTTTGACCAATTTAATGCATTGAATTTTTAATTTGTTTTTTTTTAAAAAAAAAAACTTCTAACTGGTTCTCCTATTACCCTATGAGATTGGAGGATGTGATCAATCTATTCTCAGGAATGAAACTTTTGCACCTCCAATTTCTTATTGATAGTCTCTCAACAATGGAATTTCTACTTCATTTTTTTTTTTTTTCACTCTCTCTCTCTGACAATTTATGCATCGCAAGTTGTCAATAGTCATATCTTGGATACAATTTTTGATACTTGCATTTGTGACAAATCATTATAGTTTAAACCAAAGTTGTTATCACTTAATATATATTAAATTAATAATAATTTTGATATAATTATTTAATATTATATTGTTAATATTTATTTTCCCACCTAACTTTAAATTTGCAGAAGGCAAACAAATCTAGACCAGCTGGGGAAAAAAGAAAAGCAAAAAGAAAGAACAAACGCACTCATTTAACTTGTTAATTATGACTTGCGAAGCCAGGGCATAGCGATGATGAATTAATGATCATAAATTGAATACCGTATTGTCGATAACTGTTTTTTTGAGCCAAGATAGTAGTCCAACTTGACTAATTAGACTAAACTCCAGCACTTTTCATTTTCATTGCTGGGTAGACACGAATTATAGGCGAAAAAAGTTTGCATGATTACATGATTCCAAAATAGTACAATAATCCAGCTTAAGATTAAATTTTATGGAAGAAGAGGGAAAAGCGCTTCCCCTTTCTAATTGCTGCCGAATTCGACAAGTTGTCGTGTTGAGGTGTGGCCGGGGGGGGATAATGATAGGTGCATTGTACCATGAGTCTGACGAATAGATTGGTTACATTTTAATCCTAAAACTTCCCACAGACAATAGATAGGCAAGAAAAGACTGACGGTTGGATAAATTAGACGTGGATTTAATTTTGGAATGATTTATTTATTTGTTCCTAATATTTACATAAATAATCAAACATTTCATAATTTATCTTCTTTATACAAATTTGACATGTAAAACTCACTCGATTCAATTCATTCTATAGCATTTAAATTGAGATAATTTATTCTTCGCCTTTTTTCTTGTATCATTCCATTTATTTAAGTTTTGAATTAGCTTAATCGAAAACAGGACTTTTTCCAGACTCAAAATTTTCTTTCAGAGAGAAGTACATTTATATATATGTAGTGTATATATATATATGTATCAATTAAAATATATATATATATATATATATATATTAAGCCTCTCGTTACTCTTCTGCCGCAAGATTTAAGATTCTCACATGAAGGTAACTATTAAAAATGCCCTGACTATACCACTTTTCTTAGATTTCAATTCTCGATGGAGTTATACACGTTTTCGGATTTCTAGGCATTCAATCCAACCATAATAAGAAATAAACACTGCATTGTCCCTCGCAGCACACAAACAATATGAAAATTGCAAAATACAATTAAATGATTCTCAGGTGATTTAAGATAAAATGAGGGTCAACCATCCAAAATTAAAACGTTCACATGGACATATACCACAAAACTCATATCATCAGTTCCCAGTATAATTATTTTCTTGGACCGTACAATTGTATAGTAGTCAGGCTTACACGTCCACCAGTTTTATTTCAATATGTAAATTCTTCTTCAGCGTTAACACGCACTCCCACAACTAACTGCGACCCCCCAGAAATACGAACACCGGCCAGCCTGTATTCCAATTTTTGGTCTGTTAAAGAGTCGTATAATTAGTATTAAGGGAAAAATCAGGAATCTAAAATCGCTGACTGAATTCCCGTCCATGCAATGCAACTATAATATTATTACTCTTAACATAAAACTCTATCATAATAGAAAAAATAAAAGGGGACAATTAGTTTCTTGTCAACCACAACATAAACTGATGCATTATTGTTCCTGCAACTGGAAAAGACCATTACTACTCCAATTCCAAGGAAAACACTTCTGGCTGCGAATTTGAATTGGTAATATATATGTGTATGTGTTTGTGAATAACTAAATATATATACTAGTGTCTAATAAGAAAAACTATTCTATAAATAATGTCGGCACATGTATGTACTGGCGATGCCGGCAAAAAGAAGTAAACTTCGGAATGTAAACGGAAAGAGAACACACTGTTGTTGAAATCAACGCTGCTCCTACATTTGAAATGTATTCCTCAAGAAATTGTCTCCTTCAGAGTTCCATGAAAAAGAAGAAAGAAAACTGATAACTTACGCACGTGTGAAAACTCCATGAGAAGAAAGAAAACTGATAACTTAACGCACGTGTGAAAACTCCAAGATCTCTCTCTCTCTCTCTCTCTCTCTCTCTCTCTCTCTCTCTCTCTCTCTCTCTCTCTCTCTCTCTCTCTCTCTCTCTCTCCTTTATACGCTAATCTCCGGCCTAAAATTTGCTGCAAGAAAAATTTTGGTACAATAAAAAAGTTAGAAGATAAAATATGTGTTGGAACATAGGATTTGAAATGGTTATTCATCTCATTGCGAAAAGAAACACTTCCGTCCGAAAAATTAAGAATATTCTGTTACTATCAATTCAATAAGACATAGCACGTTGAGGGCATTGATTAAACATTCATTTCTAGCGCAGAATATATTGCAACAAATTAATACAACGCCACCACCTTAAATTGAAGTTCAGCAGCAAACATGGTATCCTAATCAAACAACTGACCAATAAGAAAGTAGTTTTAGGACTGACCAACAAAATGCAAAACTAGTCATTTAAAAATACATGAAGAAAAAAATCGGTGCCGTAGCATTAGACTTGGAGCAACATGACATGACCAAGAAATTCCAACTTTGTCAGCTAACATAACCTAATTATCCATGCTCCGGATAATCATAGAATATACTGGCCCTTTTAAATGTAAAAGCCTCGTTTCACATTAATAGTACTACTACTAGAAAACGTGAAGTCCTTTTTTTTCTTTCAACGCACTCAAAAATCCTAATTAAGCCCCTTAAGTTAATCACATAGGCTTCTCTTATATCTTCATTTTCTAAGTTCAAGTTCTATTTCCTTGTGATGAGCAAGCAAAAAGTGTCTTGTAAATCAGACAAAATCTACTTCTACAAAATATTTTCTAGATGGGAATTTATGAGATCATAGACTAGGTATCTCCAGGAGCACAATAGACTCTTCTTAATTCCTTTTCATGGTGAATAGGCAGCATGTGGACCAATAGTTTGAACATTTAAATTTGGTTTGACACATTTATTATACAACTGCATATTTCTATTAGTACTACGGCTAAAGGAAGATGCTACCTAAATCTGGCTCCAATACTGCATCCTCTATAAAATGCAAAAACCAAAGAGGTACTCCATCAAAAGAGCACTTAGGGTTTTATAGGGTTGTAGTTATGATTACTGAATGGTGACATGTCTGGGCAGTGACAAGACAATAATTCTTATAACCAACCACCTACTGGGACTATGCAACAGATAGTAAATTTTGCTTTCTTCTGCCTTCAGCAAGAATATGACCCAATTTATGTTAAAAGAAACGAACAATATCTCCCCGGCATTTAATGCAATCGATTAATCATCCATCAGCACTGGGACGGACCGCATGAGAAGCAAAAAGGTTTGAGATATAATTGCACAAACGCAAGCAGGCCAAAATTAATCCATTGCGCGCGAGAAGAAAAGGACACAAAAGATACAAATAGGAGGACAGGAAGTTTACCTGGATGAAAAATTTGTTGAAAGAATAAAGTTCTGAGGACATGTGAGCTTTCGAATTTTTGATAAAATGTTAAATTAACAAGAAGGACCAATGCTCCTGCCCTCCTCGCTCTTGGCTCTCGGTGCCTGCTGTTGTGAGTGTGAGGCCTGCGGCTGAGCTAATTGCTGCTGATGGTGAGTTGTGACATTCTGTTGCTGCAGCAAAAGCTCTTGGGGCTGAAGCTGAAGCTGGTGAGTATGATGAGGTTGAGTATGTGAATGCTCCTGCACATTTGCATGCTGTTGACTGTGATGGTAAGGGAGTGTTTCATAAGAACTGCCCAAAGCCAACGAAGGCTGCATGGCAGAGGCTGCAGCTGCAGGCATCTGATTAAATCCGGTGGCGGTGACGGGGCCTCCCGCATCATCAAACCCACTGTTAAATCTCACTAAATCATTTTGCTGCTGCTGCTGCTGCTGTTCGTAAGTCCTCAGCATCTCCTGCTCCCTTGCAGCCGCTGCCACTGCCGCTAATTGCTGCGCCTCCAGAAACTGCTGCTGTTGTTGCTGCTGCTGAGGCTCCCGGATCATGAGCTGTGCACCATGTGGGACCCCTGTTGGCAGCCCCATCATGGGCTGGACATTGTAAGGCATCACCTGATAAGCCGAGGGGCCATAATTCGAATGCTGCTGCATGAACCCCGGGTGATTCAATATGGGCAGCATGGCAGAAGGCCCAATATAAGTAGACAATTCCTTTTTTGCGTTATCCAAATCGTGCTGGACTTGCTTGAGCTTGTGTTGCAAGATGGAAATAAGGCCAACACAGCCATACACGGGGTCCAGGAGGCGGTACTCCGCCTCATAGGCCAAGGAATTCACGGCATCTTCACGTTGGCTAGCATTAAGTTCATTGAGAAGCTTGGCAACATTGCTGGCTCCAAAAACTTTGTGTACGTTGGTGAATTTCTGAGGATTATCTGGCGGAAAATATGGTGCAAACACACACTCTTGCGTGCACTTACGTCTGAGACACTTACACGCCGCACATGGAGAGTTTGACGATGACATTTTCCTCCTCTTCGACACTTGAACTGAACACATTAGTAGTCATACAAATCATCAATGACTGTAACTTCATCAGTGCATTAAAATCTCAAGAGTTACTGGATTCCATAACAAGAATTTTATGCATATAAGTTGCACATGCATAAGGGATAAAAAATTAGGCCCTTGTAAATGTTAGTGTATATTGAAAGAGTATATGGCATTCTGCGAAGTTTCTTCAACGATTAAAGAGAAGCAGGCAAGTAATTAAAGACTGAGCATACCGAAGCCGACATGGAAAGTCAATAAAACCATACTTAAAAATCAAGTCAGTCATTTTATATAAGGAAAGTCAGAAGAAGTAAACAAAATCAAGAATAGAGACTCAAGAAAAAAACAAAAAAGAGAAGAAAGAAAAAGAAAACCATTATTTATGTTGAGAGACATAGAAATGTATTAACTGTAAAACTTTAAGGAGAGACGATGATCGCCGGGATACGGAGAACTGGAACCCAGTGAATTAGTGCTGATGCGTCAGCGAGAAGATTTTATTTCTCTCTCTCTTTAAAAACTGCATCAACTTGGAATGCAAGACAAACTTTGGTGTAGTAGTGAAGAATTTTCCAGATCCAAAATAAGGACATAAATAAAAAAATAATCGATATAATCTTTCCTTTAAGGTGAATCCAAACGTCGAGATCTTTCCTTATCTTTAACCAAACCTCATCTTCCATTCAAAACAACCAATGAAAGAAAAACACAAAAAGTGAAATTAGAAAGAAAGAAATAAAAAGAAAACCAGAAACAGTTTTAGTAAAATTCCTCACCTTCTCTGATTATGCTCGGGAAAACCTACTCAAAATGACTCTCTCCGCACCACTCATAACATCTGCAGAACAAAAACAATATAAGAAAAAACAAAAGGTACATGTAAAAAACTCAAAACCGCAGCAGAAAACTGATAATCAACGTGGAAAAATGAAAAGGCTAGTGGAAAAAGAGGAGAAATGAACCTTCGGTTTATCGGAGAGAGTGGAGCCTAGGGTTTGAGTTCGAGAAACTCTCGATCCGATCTTCGACTTCCGCGATCCCGAAAAAAAGAGGACACAACGAAATGGATAAAAAATTAGAGAAAAGGTACTTCTTTTATGCTTTTATATGGAAATTAGAGACTGAAAAAATGAGGAGAAGAAAAAAAAAACGATATGGAACGGAATGGTGAAAATGGAAGAAAGAATCAGAGATCATAACCAGAGGGCGAGAGAAGCTACGTCATTTTTATATGTGTGTGCGTGTATTCAATGTATGTATATGCGCATGTATATATTGCGGTTGATGTTGAGGGCATAAGCGAGTGGCTTAATCTCATCCGTCCATGAGTCCAAGAAAACAGAAAACTTGTTTTAACACCGTCAGATTATGGGAATGTTTAAATGCATGCCCCCAGAGTTGCCTCACTGTCCCCGTGCGAGTTTCTTTAACCCGTTTCCAAAACTGCCCCTTTTAATTGCACCTGAGGCCCTTATTGTTTCAAATATTTATATTATTGACCTCGTTGTTTCTTTTCTTTTTTTTTTCCCTGGGTTTTTGAAATATTTGGAAGTTCAATTAAGCGTCGTCATGAATGAAATGTTGAATGTCCCATTGACAAATATGCCGTAGTATAGCAGATCATGTTTAGAATTTCAAAGATGTCATTAGTAAAGGAACACCGGCTAAATCTTAGGTTTAGTTTAGATTCCTCCAGCAATTAATGACTAATTCTAAGACACATTAACAAAAAATTAGCTGAAAACAAGGGATTAATTTCCTTTCAAGCGAGATACTAATGGGGCCGATCAATCTCATTAAAATTTTACAATAGATAGTGTGTAATTATATGTATATATGAAATTATTAATATTTTATTTTTAATACTTTTTTTTAGATAATATCTTTATGGGAAAGATATGAAGCAATATGGGAAGTTGGACCCCCATTCAACCCACATGTAATATTCATAAATAAAATCATACACGGAGTAAAACTGCAGCAAGGAAAAAAATATTGCATTTATGCTAGCTACGTTTGGGTTTGGGTTTGGATTTGGCATGTATAGAATTGAAAAGGAAAAGTGAAAATATATAAAGAAAATATTTTACTTTCCTTTTTCCCAAGATAGGCACCAAATTTGCAAGATTGTGATATATATATATATATATAATTGAATATTATGAAAAAATAAGGATTAAATGAGGAGGGTGCGTATAATATTTACGTAATGTCAATAATAATTATGTATCTATTCTCTTAAATAATTCTCTAAGTACTTCGAGGAAGAATTTTGTTTAAATATTTTCTTTCTAAAATTCGTACATAACTTGAATGAAAGGTCTATGAATCGCCAATAAATACACTAGGGTTGTACCTAAATAATTTCAAGTAGTTTTAGAAAAAAAACTTTAACTTGACTTGATACTATGTGTATTTGGTGAAAGACTCGTCTGTTATTACATAGTTATGTCTATAAATTGATTGATTTGAAGTTTAGTTTTTCACGGTCCCAAAATTTTGAATTATATGTCCATGTGCTTCAATATATTGGTAATTGTAACTTAATAATATAATAATAAATAAATGACTTGTTTTATAATTGCAATGCGAACAAATAATACTATTAAAAAGAAAGAATAGAATGAATGTAGATAGGAAGAGAGATGATCAAACAATTTTTTTTAAAACAAAAATTAGTTCTTGCTTTGAGGAAAAAAATTGTTGGAATTATTTTTTGTTTTCAGTAATAAAAAATATAGAAGATACCTAGCACAAATCTATTGTGTATCCATTAAATGTATATGAACGGGTGTGTGTGTGTGTGTGCGCGCGCGCACTGGTTGTTATAGGTAAGAGGAGAATTCTAAATTTTTAACAAATTTTAAGTTCGCATTTGAATGTAAATTAAGAAAAAAATTATGCAGAGTGACTATCATTTATAACACACTAACGGTTCCATTATTACAACTTTATAGTTTTACAGTTATTAATTCATTGACAATATCCTAAAAATTTTAAGTAAATGCATTTAAAATATTAAAAATTATAGTGGCTATAGAAAAATTGATGTATGTGTTATTTATTTTATTCTATAAAAATTTCAACATACACCTCAAGCATGCCAGAATTATTAATATATATTTATATTCAACATCTGAATATGGGTAAGACTAGTTTTGCATGTATTGTATGTGTCCATTAAATGTATTTATATGTACATAGAATAGTTGATTAGGAATAAAATGAATTTTAATTATGTAATCAATTTGAATAGATGAAGCGATGATCAATATTGTACTCCTCCGAAACACACATCACACATCAAGAGAAGAGAAGAGAAGAGAAGAAAACAGTGATGTTCAGAGTGGGAGATGAAATCATTTATTTTGTGTTCGTTTGAGGACATGCAGCTGCTAATAGTCCAAAACTGCCTAATACAATGGGATTGAAGTGACAAAACCTTAAGCTTCTCCTGAGGGACTGAAGGGTGGACAATCAACAACCCCCACTCAGCCGTCAGGTTTTTGGGCCTGTCCTCAATTAATACTAATAGATCACTCTTGCGTGCCACTAATATGGTCTCCCAACTGGCATTTATTTCCATCGTGCTTATTTTTCTTTCCAAAAAAAAAAAATCCAAAATTAATGTTAGAGTAGTAATGTGCAGGTATGCGCATTAATAAAAAGAATTTAAAAGTCGATGGCCATTTAACAAAATTGCGTGAAAATTTGCCACGTTGGAATGTCATAAAATTTGACCGAATCATTCAAAAATGATTAATAATGTACAATTGGGTGAAAATATACAGCTTCGCATTAGCTAAAAATTGATAATATTGCTCCTTATTTCAATTTTATGTGTTATCTTTCTTATTGTACCTGAATTTTAGTCATCTTTTGCAAAATAACTTTACTTATAGTCCTGTTTTTATAATTTTTTCTTTATTAAAATACATATGACACATGACAATGCATGAAGTTATGTTTGTCAAATGCTACGCAAGCATATTCCAATACTAAATACATTTTTCAGTCAGCTGATTGTGTTTTCTAGTAAGATTTGTCCTTTTTTTATTTTTTTTTATAGTTATGGCCATAGTTTTGTCACAACCTTAATTCTGGTCCTCTTCTGCAAAATGATTTTAATGTCATTAAAAAATTTAATTTAAAAAAACCAAAAAGACGTTAAAAATAGTACTATATTTCCCAATATAAGTGAATTCCATTTACTACATTATAAAATGCAAATATTTAAATATGTAATTTATTTATTATTGATGATTTACTCAACAATTTAAAACATTTTATAAACTATTTTTCCTATTTTACTTTTTGAAATTCTTTTCCAAAATGAAACTCTATGTCAATGTGTCCTATTTGGATAATACTTCAAGATTTAGGAATGGATTCACAATCATTATTGGTGTTGTCTATGATAAGAACAATTATGTGCTTTTTTTTTAATCTCGTCGTTTGAAGCTATTATATTGATATTTGATCTTATTTCACACAAAAAAAATTGAAGCTCTTGCAATAGTTTAAGTTATTCCTTTTTCTCACTTTTTTAGATACATTTTCAAACTAAAATCCCCCAATACGTAACAATAGAACAATTCCTAATATTTATTAGACCTCGATGTTGAAAGATATATATTATAACTTATTCAATTAATCTTTTAAAAATTATTAAATTATTTACTACTGAATTAAGAAAAATTAAACACCAGGCGCATCAACAAAAACTACCTTTTTTGGGGTGGAGGGGGTAAAAAGATAACTTGTGTACAGTAGCAAATGTGGACTGCGGAGTAATATATGGGGTTATATAGGACAGATTTGGGGGGAGACAAAAAGGAGGTAGCGGTGCGGTCCAGCTGAGTACTGTCTGAGCGAGCCAGTAGCCACAACCCCGCCAATGGCTCAGTTTTGTGGGTTAGCAATTGCGTGCAGGCGCCCTCGATTTCATTCAATGCGTACCGGAGGAGGTACAATTCGGATTCAGAATAATTTCAGACTGGGGCAGGTGCCCTTATTGCAATTAAATTCCCCCTTTTTCACACTTTGTTTTGGCTTTCAAATTTGTACTCCAAATTCTTGTTTTTTTCTTCAATGGGCATTTATTGGGACCCTGCAATAGGAGGATTTAATCTATTCAGGCTGTGTCCGGAAAGAGAAAATCAAGGAGAGGTAGATTTTTCTTTCAAAAAAGTTACAAGTGTTAAGTAGTATATTATTTGTTAGGGGAACTTTTTGGCTCTGGATTTGGTTATATATAGATAAAATTTAACATATTAGTTATATGTCAATATATTATCATGCATAATTTAATAATTTATAACTTCATTACGTACAAACTCAATTGGATAAGACAACTTAAACTGTACAGTGCAAGTAAATTTAAATACCTTATTGGAAAACCACCTCAACTTATTGTGATCACCACTGCACATTAAAAAAATATTTCAGATCTTGGATTTTGTGAAGAAAAAAGATTATTTTAAATAATACAACTATACGTGTAATTTATATTTCATATATTTTATTTTTTTTCTTACTAAAATGCAAGGTTCATGTGGAGTTTTAGGGCCGTTTGGTTTCATTCTCATAGTCCATTTTCATATTTAGGTGAAAATACATAATAAAAAATTAGTTAGAAAAAGTGAATTTGAAAATGAATTGTATTTGGATGTATTATTTAAAATTATAGATTTATATATATGTAAAAATGAGATGTATTTGGATGTTGGGTATTTTTATATTAAAAGTTGTATAATTTTTGGATTCGAATTGATGATGTGATGTGTGATTATTTGAAAAAATAATATTATAATTTGTATGTGAATTTGAATTTGAATTTATAATATTTTTGTTATGAATGATATAGAAAAAGTACTGGAAAGATAAAAAAAGATAAGGTAATGATAAGGGTTAAAAAAATAAAAATGAAAAGAAAATATAATAAAAAATATTTTAAAAATAAAAATATTTGAAAAAATGATGTAAATAGTTATAATTTATTGTTTTCAGTTTTAGATAAAAATAAAAATGGGCTGTAAGAATAAAACCAAGTGCCCCTTAATGATCCTTAATTTTGAGAATTAGCTCATGAATTGATCCACGTGGACACAACAATTGAAAATGAGAAATTCTTGTCTAAAATTACTTATTTTATACTAGAAAAATATGATAGCTTCATATTTTGCAGTAAAATTCATATTCTACTAGCATGAGAATGATTTAATAATTTGTTATAAACACGGAACACCCCCTTCTAACTAAATGCTTATATATAATACACTCTTGTGGACCCAATTTTTTTAATTTTAGCTTTTGATACATTATAAAATAAAATTTGAATTTTTAAAATACATTTCTTTTTAAAAAACTGTCATATCAATTAAAATAATTGTCCAACACCACTCGTTGCCAATTAATATTTATAAAAACAATAATATCATAATATAAAAAAAAATATTTTTTAATTACCTTTTACCTAACAACAAAACTAAGGTAATGTTTGGTTATGTTTTTTGTTTGATTTGTTATATGTTTATTATGTATTTCAGAAGAATAAATTATTAAAAAATATAAACGTTATTTTTTAGTATGTTTGCTTATATTTTGAATAAGATATTTTTTCACTGTAACAGTTAAATCAATGTTTTTTTGTTGGATTTTTGGGGCGAAAATAGAATATAGTAATTTTTTTAATATTAAAATAATAATTAAAAATATATATAATGTATATAATATATATATATATATATTAAAAAATGTGCATTTTGAAGAGAATATAGAGATATTTTTGGTTATGTTTTCTCAAAACAATATTGTTCCTGAGAAATATAATCAAACAAAGCCTAAGGGCCCGTTTGGATTTATTTTCAAACCCTATTTTTACAAAATCTACTATTTCAAAAATAAAAATTATCATTTTTTACACATTTTCGCCCAATATTTTTTTTTATTTTTATTTTTAAAATACATTCTCCAATAACGTATATATCTTCTCTCTTTATTTCATTATTTTTATCTCTCTCGCTATATACAACCCATTAAAATTAAGATAATTATTATATTTCAACATAATAATTACATTTTTAAATATTTTATTTAAATATATTTTTATTTTCATATCACATTACATCATTAATTTAAAAATGTTAGAAATTGAAACTGAAAATAAAAATAAATCCAAACGGGGGCTAAATAAAGCATTTTTGTGTTGAGATTTCGTCCATTTGACTTTTCATAGAACCTGCGCTGCGGGGTGTGACAAGCAAGTTAATCACGTGCATGGATTTGACATTGGAATGCCAAATCCACCTTTTTCATTAAATGCAAAGAGGGCGGTGGGAGTGAGTGCTCGGACGGAGTCGGGCGGCCAGCCAACGCGGCGATGAATATTCTGATTCCATCACTCAATCAACAGCCCATATAGTATTTCTTCCAAGTGTTACCCCCACAGCGATTCAGATATTTCCACAGTTAACCGATTCATACTCGTCACTATTCATGTACATGAATAAAACAGTTAACAAGTGAAATTTGTTAATATTCAACCAAATATGCTTCTTTTTTCTTTGCCCCTAAATTGAGAGGGTCTTTCATGAGTGTGTCCTGTCTATTCATTATTATGTCCTCATAAATGCAATGCTGATCATTTGTACTTTGAAATTTGCTACATTTTTTACTAGGTAGGTCATATTTATTTTGTTTATTTTTACTAGGTAGGTCATATTTATTTTGTTTTCATATATTATAAGTTGGAATAATTATTTAAATAATACAAGAATTATATTTATTAATCAGTCATCTATCAATTATATTTTATAGAATGATTAAGATATATATAGAGAGATTATAATGCATTTAAAAATAAAAACAGTTATTATAATTCAAAAAACCATGAAGGGATATTTAATTCTTTCTATTAATTATACAAGTGGCTCAATAATTTTGATTGTTATAGAGTGCTGATTTCTGCTCTTCTTAGTTTACTTCAACACTTCATCTTCTATTTTTTTAAATGTTAATGATTTAATTATTCCAATTTATTTTTGATTATATTTTTTAATTTTTCACGGACAAAACTTCCTTTTTACTCTAACACATTAACACTATGTGTTTAATCCCCTGCAATTCATCCAAATTTCTCATTAAAAAAATTATCTTTAATACTATATTGTTTAGAATGTATTCAACTCTTTTGAATTTAGAGTGTTTAACTACTAAAATTATTTTTTCGGATTAATTTGAATTTCACCAAAAAATAAAATTTAAATTAGAATTACATATTCACATTCATTTTTTTTTAAATTTTTTTAACAAATATACATACAAGAAGAACTTTCTTTATACGGCAACATGAGATACTAAATCATCAAAATCGATAAGGAAACAGAAATATAAAAACTATTTTCAACAATCAAAAAGTCTTGCAGTATATGAGCAGCAATCTAATTGAGGGACAAATGTAATTTACCACGTAAAATTTGGACTAATTTTTTCGAGGGAATGCCCTCCTTTTTCTATTAAAACAAGCTAATAGTAAGTAAATAAATTTTTTTTCTTTTACTTTTCTTTTCTTTTTTCTTTTTTTTTTTGAGATATGTTCAACAAATATGAAGTTCAAGTGATCAATAATAAAAATTGCTATATTTTAATAAACTGCTAAAGATTCATCCAATCAAAATTAATACTTTAAATCATCCAAATATTAAAGTTAGACTAATATAAAAAAAAAAAGCCACAATCATCAAAAAATGCAATGGGCTACTACCAAATCTTTTAGTAACAAGCAAAAATAAAAACCCATACAATTTCATTAATAAAAGAAAAATGCAACAAACATCGTGTGTACTCTACAATAAATCGAAATAAATATAAAAACCTCTAAAGCTACAATTATCAAGGTCTATGATACTTGAATAAAGAGTGGAGACATCTTCTACATTGTGGGCTTGAACAATTTTGATTATTTTTTCGAATTATGCTAATTCTTCATTATCTTGATCCTCTATGTTTGTTACAATTTCTTAGAATTTACTGAGAGAGAAAGATCTAGAGTTGAAAAGGGTTAAATATGTAATATTAAGGTTTTGAAGTGTAAATGGGTATTTTATTTTTGTTCATGAAAAATTAGAGAATATAACCTAAAATAAATTGGGATAATTAAGTCATTTGCATTTAAAGAAAATAGAAGATGGAGTGCTGGAGGTAAATCTTGGAGTGTAGAAATTGGCACTCTTATTATATTATAATTATTTAATTGTATTTTTAATTTAGTATTTTTAAAATTTCGTATCGAGTCATCCTCATGTGATGGGATTAATTTATTACTGCAAAAGAACATTTAGTTAACTTAAAATATATTTAGTATATTCAAACATATCACTCCCTTAGAATAAAAATAACTGTGGAATTTGTATGTTGTTAAATTTTGCACAAGGAGTGCAGTTTTTGAAAATCTAGGCCTTAAATCTCCCAACATAGACAAAGTAGGCTGCAATTAGATGCAGACGGGCTTCTACTCAGTACATATCATTCTCAGAAAGATTACTTCTCACCTAATACATCAGAAATAAATAAATAAATATATATATATATCGATTTTTTAATCCTAAAATCTCTTTCTCAAGGATTGTTTTCAAGAGAGAATTGAGAAGTATCTTTTTAAACAAATTTTCATAGAAAAGATGTCTAAACACATTATAAAAATAGACATATTATATAACAACAATCGTCATACCACTCATATTCTTACAAACAACGATTCATCTAAATTCACAAACACCTAATACAAACAAAATGAAATAACCACACGTGCCTTCCAAATTATCAGGAAAAAAAAGGGTTACCAGTCTTGTAATTAACTAAATTCATCATAATTTAGAATGATTTGAAATTCATCTATACTATTATAAATTAAAGAGAAAGATTATTTTATTTTTACTATGGAATTTATTTTAATTTTTTCACTAAGTTAATTTGTGTTTAATTATTTCAACAACTAAAGTGAATAAAGCAGTTTAAAGGATAAAATAGATAATATATTTTAATATAAATTTTACTAATATTTCATATTTACCATCTAAATTTTCCTTTACAAAAGATGATTTAACAATGTTGCAATTATATTTTACACAAAAACTAACAAACTCATATTATTAAACTCCACCCTCTATTATCTATTTATCTTTTCTATCATACGCAACGCATAACAAAATTTAATTAACTTTATTTTGCAATTTAAATTAATTTCACCTATTATTCAAGTTATGGCTCAAAAAGTATATTAGTTGTAAGCAGAAATTGTGCATGACGACTGCCGAAAATAATAATGAAAAAAAAAACTCAAAACAAGAATTTGTAAATGTTGTATATTTAAATGAAAATATGAGATTAACAACCACCACCAAACCCCTCGGGGGTTAAAACAAGCAAGAGGCGTAATTCTATATATTGGTTAAACATTAATGCTGGTCAAAATCACACCAAATCACAGACTTGAAAGACGCATCAATGATCAATCCATTCCATTCACAATCCATGTCGTCCCTCAACGTGTGTTGATTATTATCTACTTATAGGGCCAACAAGGACTACTTACCTCTTTGGTCTTTTCTTGACTTGATAAAAGCTACCAAAATTGTTGACGAAGCCGAGACACAGACAGGACACTTGGAGTAGGAGGAAACATCAACTGTTTAATGCCAAATTGAAGGGCTCTAGCAATTTTTATGACAGGACGAGAGCGTGTCATTAATTAGAATTCGGCGCTGATTTTGAAGTTAATGCAGGCCCACTAAATCCTAAGCCTGTTTATTGTCTGAGAGAAATATTTGATCCGTGCATGCAATTAATCTACAGGTTTTAAGGACTTGAAGGGGTTCTACAAGCCTAGGTGATCTAAATTAAGTAGTAGCCTAAAAGTACAGTACAACTCTTACTCAAGTGGTTTTTGGAATAGTGTGCTTCTGCTATGAGGTAGCCATTTTCTAGCAACTGCGCTCCAGAGATAGATAATTATTTGCACTAATTATACAAAAAGTGAAAATATTGTTGCCTTGCTGCTGCTGCTGCTATTATTATTATTATTATTATTATTATTTGGGTATTCACAATTATTTGGATATGGCATTTTCTTTCGCCGGGACCCTGCCTTTCTCCTACCAAAAGTTCCCGTTCTGCTAGCATCTGCCTTTTGCCAAACGATCCAAGTATGTTAGTAATGGTCGTTACATCTACAAAATCATTTTTAACTTGGAAATTGATAAAATTAATGCTGGTTCCCTTACTCCCCGCTAATGCTATTGCTCTCATTAATTTTATATGAAATTTTAGATGTGATGGATCATACAAAGTCTATATATAAAATTATAATATCCGAAGAGATTCACATAAGAATCAACGAAGCCCATCGAAAATATAATTAGTAATTATTGAACCCTACAATTTAAATGGAAATTACTATCATTCAAACTGAAATAGGTATAATCTACATAGTCCATAACAATAAGCTTCCTAACCTAATGATTATTTCATGAAATTTAAGGCTGACCCAATTGAAAATATTTAGGTGTTCGTAGTTAACTGATAAGTATCCAGTCAAAAATAACTGACTCCATCATATCCCATGAAAACATGAGTTAATTTATCCACTCTCAAAACAAACCCTGTTTTAAAGAATGATTTTGGAGGGTGGTTGATTGTGCTTATAAAAATATCTTATAAAATATTTATAAAATTTTTTAGAAAAGCATTTATAAATTTTCAAAATAAAATAAAATTTTAGGATTTTATAAGTTATTTTAAAAAAAGTAAGGCCTTCATAATTTATTTTTAAAATTTTAACAAATTTCTTTAATTTTAACTATATTCAATACAAGAAGATACCCCCACTCACTAAGAAAAAATTTGTGATGAAGAGGATTCCATCACTATCCAAACTTGATTGTGATGTATTATTACTAATGAATTTAAAAGATTGAGCAAAATATAATTAGTTATGATGCTTGTGATTGATATAAATAGTATATATTGATATAAAGCGTCCATTACAAATTTTATAATTTAAATACATTTCTTCGATTTGTGACCAAAATTCCATTATAAAATTAGTTATGTTATGCATTTTGTTTTCGTTACCAAACTAATCAATGACAAAGTATATACTAATAGATTTATGAAAAAATCCATTATAAAATGATAGATTTCATTAAATCTGTCACGGATTTGTGAAGTTTCACAAATCTGTTGATATATATTTTTTCATTGGTTAATTTGTGAAGAAAATAAAATGTGTCATAGAACTAATTTTGTAATAGAATTTTCATCATTGATCGAAAAATCATATTTAGGTTATATAATTTGTGACAAACTCTTCACATCAATATATACTCTCCATATCCATCATAAGTATCATAACCAACATATATTTTTTTCTCATTTTTGTTAAATTTGTTAGTAATCCATCAAAAGTTCATCATAATTATCTTCAAACCGTGACGAAACCCTCTTTGTCGCAAACGCATCATGAATGAAGGGATATTTTTTTGTAGTGATTAATTGTAAATTATATCTAAACATTTTTAAAAACTTAATTTTAACATAAAATTTAGCATCTTATGAATTCCAAAAGATATTTTAAATAGGATTCGTCAAATTTCCCCCTTAAATGCATGTTTGGTGAGCCCCAAGTTTAAGAAAAAGGAAATAAAAATTGTTTTAGTTCATGTTACCTTGACGATTGTAATTTTCAATTTCAACTCAGGTTCACTTTCTTAAATATTGAAGATCTTTTTGCTACAAAACTCAACACAATATATTTCTTGAAGGGCCCTATTTGTTACAATGTGATTTTCGTTGGCGAGAAGTCCAATTTTGCTATGCTTGGAAATTCACTCAACATTAGGTGAGCCGGTAATTTTGTTTAGAAAAAAGAAGCAATTGTGATAAATTGGGCTTCATTGGAATATTTTTTAAAAGAAAAAGAATCCAAAAAAAAAATAAAAAATAGCATTGTGTCTTTTTCCTTACTTTTGATTTTCGGTTTGGAATATGTTGACAGCGACGCATCTCGAAAAGCCAGTTGAATTTTTGCGCAGGATATATCTTATCCATGCAAACAGTTTGTTAAAATAATTAGATCACTTTTGGAATACGATATACCGATTTGACCAGGATAAAAGTGCTGATTGGACACAGATACTAACGTGAGCGTGCAAGATTGTAATTACTGGAAAATCCATTACCAAACAAAAAAATGTCGTTTACCCGTTCTGCACTGAATGCCAAATGATTTGGTTTAATAGGCCTATCTGGTCATGTTTGGGCGCTCGGTTTTCTTTATTTATCATCATCAATCTAATTTCCCGCAAACTAACAAAGAATTGTTTTTAGTCAAAAAGACAAAATCAGATTCTGTGTTTATGATTCATGCAAATGCATCCGCAGTTTGGACGTTTTTGTTCATTCTCTCTTATTTAATTTCTCTCCGGTTTTTTGGGCAGCGATGCTTTCCGATTTTTTTTTTTCAATTTTAAATTTTTTTGGGAATGAAATTGATCTTCTTTTGATCATGTTCCCGCAAAATTTATGTTAGAACCACCGGATATTTTCAATAAATGTTTTTAATGCTTAAAATTGATAGCTTACGTTAAGAAAAGAAAATAGAATAAAATAAAAATGAAGTGCTTCGGAGAAATGCTTGAGATGAATTAATTGAAAAACAAAAGTGCGTCGAATTTCAAAAGGAGTGTGCTATATATAGTTGACCTGAGTTGGTTATCTAAGCCTTATCCTATAGCCATTAGCCATTAGCCATCATGGGTGAAGGAGATGGTAGCTCTAGCAAATTTAGCAGGGGAGTTTTCCATTGTAATTAATCATCATTGAATAGTCAATAGATGTGCATCTAATTTGAGCATAGTTAAAACACACACACACACACACATATTATAAAATAATGATAAAATTAATAAAAGTATAAATGAGAAAGAGTATACCAACAAGAAACTAAAAGATGAACAAAATTACAGAATGATAAAATTAATAAAAGTATAAATGAGAAAGAGTATGCCAACAAGAAACTAAAAGATGAACAAAATTATAGAAAGATAAAAATATTGTATAACATGAATCAATAATTTTGAGACTTTCAAGTGTATGGTAGTGAAATTTTAAATGGTAGTTATTTTATATAGTTGTGAGGATTAGCAGATAGGTATGTAAACATTGACTCATATCACTCCAAAATAAAAAGGTATTGATACTTTATTAATAGTATGTTTATAAACCCGTATGTCAAATTTTTGTTAGGATTCAAACCCCCAACTCTTATACACACAAGTGCGAGAGCAATATTATTGGGATAAATAATCCAGGCACTAAAGTTTAATAACTTGATATGTTTTTTGAGATGATAAAATTAATTATAATTTAAAGGTAATAACAAAATAATTTTATTTACTCTTCTCTTCTCTCTGATTTTTTCTTTCTCTAATTTTATCTTTTTCTTTCCTTAAATTATTTTATTTTATTTTATTTTATCATACTCTTCTAATTTTGTTGTCTTAAATTTCAAAAAAAATGTATTGAACAGATTAGATAAATTATAGTATTATATAGATAAATAAATATTTTTTTTATTGTAAAAATTGAAGTGAACACACAAATGTGGCAAAGTTACTAATTTTCAATCATATAGATAGAGACATACAGTTAATGTTAATCCTTTTCCAGCACTAAAGTCTGATCGTGATCCATGTGGGCGTCATTTTGGGCCTTCCAGAGTGTAGTCATAATCGGGCCTTTCTCAATGAACATGCACCCATCCTGCTGGATACTTGCCCAAATTTCATTATCTGCCTTCGGCCGGCTTGCCTGCGTGGAGTTTTCTTATTTTCATTGCGGCATTTCATGTTAATAGGACCAATGTCTGGTTGGGTAGTTTTTAAGTTGGCATATCAACATGTTGGATTTAAATCAAATTACTTAAATTTAAATTTAAATTAAATTATTAAAAATTTATATTTGAATCCAATTTAATATCTTATAAGATTTTTATCGGTCAGTACAATATCTGAATTCGATAAAAAAAAATCCACCTCATTTAATATTTTTTCCCCTTTTTTGGATTGTATAAAAATATTGTATTTAATGAAGTAAATTTAAGTCATATTTAACAGTTTTTTATTATATATTAATCTAAAAGTTAAATATTTGAATACTAAACTCATATTTCACATTATATTAATACTTAGGAAAACTATTATATATTATTATATTTGACATCTTATCAGTATTCATTTTATTTGTGACATCTTAATAGCATAATATGGATATTAAGTTAATATAATATATAGATTTTATTTTGAAAATCTTTATTAGTATTATATGTAAGAGAATTAATTTAATAAAAAATTATTAAAGTTCAAATTCGAATATTTAACGGATCGAATTACTTAATTCCATATCTGATCAACTTATTTCGAATTGCAGATATTTTATAATCGGATTTAATGTATTGAATATTATAATTGAATAAAATCCTAAAATTTGTATCGAATTCAAATTGGATTCGATCTAAAATCCAATCTATTGACTACCCTACACTTAGTATTGGTTATTGTAAATGAGCGATTGGTGCACACTCCATATACATGCATTTAAATATTGAAGCACAGTCTCTGTACATGCATATATACAATACATGTATAAAATATTTATTGACAACAACAAAAATTTAATGTAAATAAATTTAGATTTATAACACAAAATTCATATGAAAGTGGTACTAAACAAAATATAAACACATGTATTAAGAGAGAAATGATAACAATCATAAAGTGGAATTATGATCTAGTGGCAGTGGGTAGCAATGAGGTAAAGTAATTGGTAGTTATTATGTAGTTATATGGATTTAAAAAAAAATTTGAGAGAGCATTTTAACCACACCACTCAAAACATACTACTAAGAATTGATACTTTATTAATAGTATAGATATAATAAATTTATAGACTAATTTTTTTAAGGAAGGCCTTTTATTTTTATTTTTTATTCAAGTGCTTAAATGTATAATTATATTTCCATCTCAATTAATTCAAATAAAAAATTATAATAATCAATATTCACTATAGAAAGAAACAAATATCTACATTTTATAGGGGAACACGGTGGAAATTTATTACTTCCCATGAGAAGTAGAAAGAAGCATATAAAGAAGCTATGGGTTAACTTGTTTTTAGAATGTCTGAAGCAAGACAAGGAGCAACCCAAAAAAATTGAAGAAATAAGGATTTAATGTCTTGTATGATGATGACACGCATTTTGGAAAGATTTGTTGAAATGCATCGACAAACTCACTGGGAATGATCTTAGTCGAGTCTTTTCGCAAATACCTAATTTTTTTTTAATAGAATTAAAATTCAAAGTTTTAAAATTGAATCTAAATGCATAGATCCTAAAAAGTCTGGAATATCTTTAACATTTTGTCAAATGTCTTTACAAGACAAGAATCCGTGTATTTTTTAGCAAGTTTAATGTTGATCTGATCTCACTTATGCTATAATCTACGAAGTTTATCATTAATCTAAAGAGCATCTAATCGCTAAAAATTTATTTGGTGGTTGCAACATACTCTACCGATACTTGAGCTTAGTATAAATAGTGTCACTGATCTAGATGAAAGGTTTGTTGTTGAGCATGATTTTACTTTCTTACCTTAGTTCTTCATTATTTTCTAATCTTTGTAACCTGATTATAATTTAAATATTGGAGGGTCTTAGTTGAGAGCCAACTAAATAAGCTTGATGTGTGTTCTTGTGAACGAGTAAGTGGATTCAAACACTTTTTGCAAGTTGAGAGAGATCCTAAGAATTTGTTGACAAACTTAGATAGTGACACAAATCACCCTTAGAGCTCATATAGTTCCACATCATTCTCGATTATAATAATAAATCAAGTTTTTAGGCAAAAGCTTTCTATAATGTGTTGCATAATTTGACAATACGATATTTTAGTTAGACCAGTGTGTCTAAGGCACAATTGAGTGATCAATAGTAAAAGCATATGATAAAAACTTGATTTTTATTATATTTTTTTTCTTTTTTATAATAAATTAAATGTTTGACCATTCTAGCACCCTTTAGCATAACAAGTAGTATGGATGAGTTTGCAAAAGAACCTACAAAAGACAAGCACCAACAGGCAAGATGTCGTTTAGGATTTTCCAAATAAACAACTAAAACACCCTACAACTTGCCTTTCCAAAATTTCTTCCATAAGTTCAACCTATAGAATGTGAGGAGAAAGGATGGGCTTTTTCATCGATTATATAAACATTGTTAACCAAAAAACTTTCATTATTAGAATGAGTCCAAAAAGTAAAGAATGTAAAATTTCTTTCTTCTATTTTGATTTTAAGGATTGCTTGAATATTGTGGGAAAGGAATATGGATTCAAGGATCGCAACATTCTAGTTAATTTTGTTATTATTCATGAGAGATTAAGTTATATAGAACTCAGCCACAATTTCATTTGAGAGGGTGGTAGAAGAAGGATCACAATTCTTAATGGATAGAATCGAATGATCATCCCATGAATAGATAGTGGAGCAAGAGAAAATTTTAAAATAATTTTTTTTATTATATCTTAATGATTAAGAATATCTTTCTAAATCTACAAAGAAGACTTAATAGCATTCCCTGTATATAAAAAAAAAATTATGCTTTTTATTGTGACGATTTCACACCAAAGTTTGGAGTTATTAATAGCAATAGACCAGCCATACTTTTCTATTAAGGTGCCATTAAAATCTTGCATACGATAAAAGGCCATACCGCTAGCCTTTGTAGGCATGCATAGTTTATCATAGCATTTGAGAATAAGTTTTGGTTTATTCTAAAACAACTTTAGAAAACTCTCTCATAAGCTTGTGGAATTAAAAAGAAGAACATGAAATAGGTGTGGGGAAAGAATCCACATTGTGATATGGGTTCTTATTTTATCAAAAAAGGAAGGAATATTGGTAGACGAAATATTGTTACATAAAGACTGCAACACTAAATTTGTTAAAAAGATATCAAATTTAGCTTGGAGCTAACCTGGTATGAGTTGTTATTTTATCAAAAAAAGGAAGGAATATTGGTAGATGAAATATTGTTACATATAGACTGCAACACTAAATTTGTTAAAAAGATATCAAATTTAGCTCTGGAGCTAACCTGGTATGAGTTGTTATTTTATCAAAAAAGGAAGGAATATTGGTAGACAAAATATTGTTACACATAGACTGCAACACTAAATTTGTTAAAAAGATATCAAATTTAGCTTTGGAGCTAACCCGACTATTAGGAGGAGAACATCCACCTGAATCAGTAGTGGTGGTATGGAAGCAAGTTCATAACTCTAGCCTAATGGAAGATGATTACCCTAGCCTATCGAAAGTTGAAGACCTTAGCCTAGTGGAACCTAATTTAGAGTTAGGATCTAAATCTGATAGTATAACGTACATTGTATGGCTTCAATTTAGAAAATTTGAAGATCAGTGAGAGTAAGAGTGGAATTAATTTGAAGAAGACACTTAAGAAAATAAAAGCGTTTCTTTGAATGTCCTAAAATTTTGTCTTCTTTTTTTATCATAGTACTAGTGTGAAGGTGCTAGAAAAAAATCTAATGTGGCAATTCTTTTTTAAACAATCGTAGTTGATACTTCTTTTAGGTGAATTTAAATATGATGTTCCTCCTATAGAATATCTGCAAATAGGACATGTTAATGAAATATTGAAAGAGGCTTGTGGGACATTTTGAATTTAGATGGGAGGAGATTAAACAAGTCGGAGAGTTTAATTCCTTGATGAAAAGAAAAAAAGCAAGATCAAGCATAAACAAAAACAAATGAAAAGTTAGTAACCATTATATATATATATATATATTAAATTACATCATATATTATAATTTTACACAAACCAGTGATTGCTCTTACCTCTACCTCATCGAACAGCCACATCTTTAAAGTGTTGAGGTATATGTGGAAATTAAATAAAATTCAAGAGTGACCTAGAACTAATCTAAACCTAACGCCCTATTATAGTGTTGTGCTTATTAACAAATAGTTCAATCACTCCACTATACTTGTCTAAAGTCACTTCAAGTGTCTTTCTTATGCCTCACTCTTTTGGGACCTTTGCGTATTATGTGAATCATGTTCCCTTTTTTATTGTTGTTGATTTGTTTAACTTTGAATTCATTGTCCCTATAGCTACCAAAAATATATTAACTTTCAAAATAAATGATGGTTACTTCATGCAAAGTCAATGAGGAAAATTATATGCCATAGTTTAAATTTCAATATTTATTTTTTTCCTATATTTCATGAAATTAAAAAAAATTATTTATAGTTGAAAGTGCAACAACTGGGGGTATCCTAAAAAATAGGATCTCATAAGGTACAACATTCTAACGCCACTTCCAACATTCATAATCTCCATCTATTCAATTTTGCCCATTTTCCATCTCTACGTCAACAACTTTCACCTCTACCTTTGCCTCCCAATTCCAATCCCAATCTCTATCTGACTTGAAATCAACTCACTCTAACAATCCTACTCCAGTAGCCTCGCCAGATCTGTTTATCAAGTTATCAATTGACAAAGCTTACCTTTTGCTCTATAATAGCAAAAGAAGTCCTACCAGTCTTACGAAGGCACTATTTTTTTTCCTCAAAATCTATCCTGTTTTTTTGTGTAAACTTCTACCATAAGTAAAATATGTAAATAATTTAAATATCTCCTTAAAAAATATGTTGTTGGTACCCAAATTAAGATATTTCAACTTGAACTTCTTTATATTTCCAATATCCAACAAATTGTAACCATTAATTCCATCATCAGGATGTTTTTATCTTAACTTCTCTTCAACATCTTGGTGGCATAGAAAGTACTTAGTTTTGACTCTAAATGTTTATTTCCTCTATACATCAGCATGAGCACACATCACTATATTCTTTGCCATTGAAGGGAGCATAGTGTTGTACAAAAGTATTATTTAGATAAAAATGACCATTTTCATTTTGTAAATTGCACAGAAAATTTGAATTAAGAGAAGTTAAGAAGAAAAGTATGCAGAACTTAAAAAAAGTGAAGACAATTTGCTCTTATGGCTAAAAAATAACATGAGAGAAAAATGCGAAGTGGCTTATATTCATCTTTGCACCTTTCCAACTGCTCATGCATTATGATGAGGTATGACCAAAACTAATAATTTTAATGAGGAAAGACATTAGGAATTTTTGTAGCAAATGTTCTCATGAAAATTGCTTGGAGAAGGCGATTTCGTTGAAGTTCATTATGGAAAAATACCATAACATAAAAAATTCCAACTATCATAGCGCCAAAAGAAAAAAAAAGAAGGAAAACATATATCAAATGCACGAGATAGAGAAGCACAAGACCAATAATTTAATAATGAGAAAACACAATTTCTAGCAATCGCTCATTCCAACATTATAAAACTAGTAGGATATTATTTTACTCATGATATTAAATAATTTATGGGAAGACATATGAATAGCATTAATTGGAGGAGCTGTCTAAATATACTTAAGAAGTTAGGAAGTGCAATCAAATATATTCATGATTCACCAGGAAGACATATGCACGGGGATGTCAAGGCTAACAATGTGTTGCTTATTGAGTATTACAAGCCAAAATTGTCGAATTTTTTAACTTTTGTGCTTCACGATGAAGAGTCTCAAACTCCGAATAAACAATGCATACTATTGAATATATTGACCAAGAGGGTGGAAATAGATAAACCCTAGGTAAATATAAAAGTGATGATACATATGCATGTAGTATCATCTTCTGCAAATAATTGTAGAGTTGGATGCACTAAGAAGATAGATGGATGAAATGAAATAATACATATTGTACTATGGACTGTTATTTTTATCAAAAAATGAAGGAATATTGGTGGATGAAATATTGTTACATATAGGCTACAACATACAATCTATTAAAAGGATATCAAAGTTAGCTTTGAAACTAACTTGAGAGTTAAGAGGAGAACAACCACCAGAACCAGTGGTGGCTGCATAGGAGCAAGTTCATAACTCTAGCCTGATGAAAGTTGATGAACCTAGCTTGACGAGAGTTTATGACTTTAGCTTGGTAGAATTTAGTTGGAGTCAAAATCTACTTCTGATAGTATAATTTGTATCAGAGGTGTAAATAAGTCGAGTCGAGCCCGAATCTAGCAAGTTTAAACTTAGCTTGTTAACTAAATGAAGGTTCAAGTGAGCCTTATCAAGTCTTATCGAGCTCAACTCTATAACACTTATCATAGAAAAATAGAAAAGCTCAATTCATATAAGTTCAAATAAATTTGAGCTCGTATAGATTTGGATTAGGTCAAACTCATTAAGACTCAAAATAAAATCTATAATTATAAATTTTTCAAAAAAAATTATTATTTTCCTAAAAGTAACAAATAAAATATTATTATTATTTAGTGATCTTTATGGACCTTGTTATATACCTATATATACAAAATATAAAAAAGTTTGTTTAAACTCGCGAACTTTTCAAACTGAATATTATTGAGCTTGGCTTGGCTTGGCTTGGCTCATTTAACTAACGAGCTTGAACTATTTATGAATCATCTCATCTCATTTACACCCTTAATTTGTACTTTCCCAAGTTCAATACATCTTAAAGGATTTGCAAATTTTGAAGGTCAATAGGAATGGGAATGGGATTAGTTAGAAAAAAACTCCCAAGAAATTAAAAGAGTGTCTTTAAAGACCCTAAAATTCTATCCTCTTTTTGTATCATCGTACTAGTGTGAAAGTGTCAAAAGAAAATCTAATATGCTAATGCTTTTTCAAATAATCGTAATTGATACTTTTTTGTATGAATTTAAATTGACATTCCTATAGTATATCTAAAAATAGGACATGTTGGTGAAATATTGAAAGAGATAATTAAGATATTTTGAGTTGAGATGTGAGGAGATTAACCAGGTTGGAAAATTTTCTTCCTTGATGCCAAAAAAAGTAATATTCAAATCTAGTATCAACAAAAACAAATGAAAAGTTCATAACTATTGTATATATTAAATTACATCATATATTGTAATTTTACACAAAATAATAATTATTCTCACCTATACCTCATCCGAGACCACTTCTCTCAAGTATTGAGGTATATATGGAAACAAAATTCAACGGTAATTTAGGACAAATTTTAGCCAAACTCCTATTACGGTGTTGTATTTATTGAAATCCAATCTAGTCACTTTACTATATTTGTCTAAATTTACTTCAACTTTCTTTCTTGTATGCCATTCTTTTAGGATCTTTGGGAATTATGCGAACATTTTTCCCTTCTTTGTCTTTGTTTATTTGTTCAACTTTTAATTCATTACTCCTACTTTCATGTAAAACTAAGGATGAAAATTATATGCCATAATTTGAATTCATTTCTGATTATGGAATCAAGTTGTTGATTGATAGAGCTTACCACTTGCTTTACATTAGCAAAACAATTTCCTACTCCTACGAAGGCAATATTTCTTCCCATTTTTTTTATCATATTTTTTCGCATAACCTCATGCTATAAATAATTCCTAGATAATTTAATTACACATCTCCCTAAAAAATACAGTGTTGATGTACAAATTAAAATATTTCAACCGAAACTTCTTTATCTTTTCATATGCTACCAATTGAAACCATTGATTAAGTTTTATGCAATCATCAAGAGGTAGTTCCTTTTAATCATCTTGGTGAGGTAGAAAATACTTAATTTAGCTCTACATGTCTATCTCTTCCATGCATTAGCAAGAGCACACATCACTCTATTCTTTGCCTTAGGAAGAAGCATAGTCTTGCACTAAGCAATATTCAGATCAAAAAGGTGATTTTCTTTCTGTACATAATAATTGTATAGAAAATTTGATTCAAGAAAAGTTAAGAAGTAATGTACCTAAAACTTCAAAAAGTGAAGATTATTTTGCTCTTATGGTTGCATGATAATTGGAGACAAAAGTATGGAATAACTATACTTTGCAACTTACCAGCTACTAATGCTTTAAGGTGAGACATGACAAGAACAATTAATTTCAATGAGGAAGAAATCAAGATTTTTTGTAGCAAGTTTAGCAACTTTTCTCATGAAAACTTGGTTAGAAAAGGCAATTTCACTAATATTTAAAAAGAGAGATTACAAAACATAACAATTACCAATTATCATAGTAATTTGTTGCTAGAAAAAAAAAAGAAACAAAAAGACAAAACATCTATCAAATGCACAAGAACAAACAAGCACAAGACCAACAATTTAATAATGGAAAAATGTGGTTGCCAGCAATTGATCATCTAAAAATCATAAACTAGTGAGATATTATTTTACTGATGATATTAAATATTTTATTTTGGAGTATGTTGTTGAAGAAAGATTTACGAATAGCATTTCTAGTCTTAATTGGAGGAGCACTCTAAATATACTAAAGAAGTAGGGAAGTGCAATCAAATATATTTATAACTTGCCTAGAAGATACATACATGGGGATATCAAGGCTAATAATGTGTTGTTCACTGAGGAATATAAACTAAAGCTATCGAATTTTGGAACTTTTGTGCTTGAGAGTGAAAACTCTCAAAACCTAGAACAAATGGTGCATACTATAGGATATATTGATCTAGAGGTCAAAAAAATATAGCCTGAATTTTTGGACAAAAGATTTTGTATAGTGTTTAGCTAAAAAAACTACATAAATAGAGAGGATCAAATAAATACCTATTTGATAAGACATCCTCCAAAATCACAGTAAACTTAAGCTTCTTTTGACACAGAGGACCAATAGTAAACAAACTCTTCTCACCATCATATGCAATTTTTTTACCATCAAGCTTAGTAGCATAGGTTTTATGACCTTATCTAGTATCTTTCTTCCAACACCTTTTGCACTAGTAGGGCAATCATTTTCATATTTCATTGAAACCAACACTAGAGAGGCTTAAGAGTTTAAGCACTAGTCCATTTGAAATTTAAGAATTAATTAAAGCATACAAAGAGATAAAAGGTATGTACACTATAGTAGTAGTGGCCATCAATCCTCGAAATAGCAAGTATGAAGCGATTTGTCAAGAGAGAGATACTTTGTCCTCTTGAAGCAAATCCACACCGGGCCATTGAAACATGCTTGGTAGTAATCGCTTTTTAAGGTAGCATTTTTTATTTCCCTTCACTCTTTGGAGTTTCCATTTCTGTTTGCTTGCTAAGAGATAAATAAATAGGCAATTAGATTCCAAAAAAATAAAATAAAATAAAATAAAAAATAGAGGTATAAATAGACAATTGCATGTGCCTCTATTATTTAGAGCATGATCTATTGGTTAGGCCCTCTAATCCTAGACGTAGCAGAAGCATGACTACCAAGTGAGTCATCCTTAGATGCATACAACCCCAAGTTTCCAACCTCTTCATTCTATGTCTGTTGAACTATTTCATTAGCATATATAGGAGGATCTCTAAATTTGTTTCATAATTAACTACTCGCTCTACATTTGAGTTTGATTATTCAAGCTCTACATTTATATTTGAGCAAGTTGTACTCTAGCGCCATCCCTTACTCTTGGAGTCTCGTTCTCTTATTATCATCTTGCCAAAAAGTATGATAGATAAATATTACTAAAACTAATTTAATATAAAATGAAATAACTAAGATGGTTACTTCCAAACAAATTTTAACAAATAATAATTCATTAATATGCATGATATAATTATTATATAATAATAATAATAATAATAATAATAATGCACATAAAAAATTATCATATCCAATGTATTAATATTAAAAAAATCAACCATTCTGATGTTGTAGACGCTACCTGAAATTTTAAATAATCACGGTGAATTAATATATAAACCTTTCTATAATGCAAATGCATACAACAAAAAAGAGTACAAAAATAAAACTCCAACATTGTTAATGAGGATACATATTATCGAACATGGAGACAAACACTTTTGTATGAATTGACATCATATAATTAGATGTAATCATTCAATCATAAACATCCAAATAGAAAGTAAAATAAATTTGTATAACTTCTAGCACCAAAATACAAACTAGTACAACTAGGATTTGAAGTGAACAAAAAACAAATTATGATCATAGTGGCTGAGTTGATAATAGCTTTGTTTTCACAATCCATAGGATCATCAATATTAAAATCTTTATTTCTTATTCACCATATTGTTCCTTTATCTCTTTCATCAACATCTATATCTTAATTTTCATCTTCCACACCTGTATCTTTGTGGGCATTTTATTTAGGTGAATTTGCACAAAATCTACTTCAACTTCAAAATTCTTCATCCAACAAAATATTTGTTTGATCTAGATCCATTGTTGTAGAAACTTCATGTAGTGTAGGCATTTGATTCTCTTGAAAAGCACTTTGAGAAATAATCTCAAAATTGTTATTATGTGCTTATATCAATGAGTATTTTTATTTCTAGTCTTTAATTGACAAATAGGCATCCAATCTCATCTTTATCTAATTAGAGAGGGCAAACCAGTATAGTACACTTCTTGAGCCTAATGCTCCAAAGTTGCTCATTTTTGTTAAGCTTTCTTTTGTGATTAATCTCCACAAGTGCAATATGTGGATACACTTTATCCTCTCTATCATAAATGTTAGACTAGTAGCATTTACATAGTATTACAACTCTATCACTTGTTCCAACAAATCATAATACTTCCATGAGTTCCCTAACATGTAAACACCATTGTTCATTGTTCCTTTTTTTTCTTTTTCTAAAGTTCAAAACTTATGAAAGATTGGCATTAGAACAACAAAAGGCTACAAGTTACTTAAAAAGATGGTATGCCATGCTAAATAGAATATACGAAGAAGCAATAATCATAGTCCAATAAGTAACAACACATATTTTCAAACTTAAATCAACAAGACAGAAAAATAGATAATAAAAGAAATTACATGATGTAAATCCCAAACAGCCACATGCCCCATCAAGCTTCTCCCTATATATAAGTACACAATCTCTAACACACTTGACAACATAAGCATTCATCAGCATGGCTCACGATCGACACCAAAATTGAGGCAACTCAAAGAAAAGACCAGGCTTCAATCTTTCTCGATATATCTAGAGCTCAAAATTGTATGCCTCGGGAAGTTATTGAATGAGGCCAATCCTTTTTGTCCTAGTATCGAATGATAATTATTGCTAAGTTTAATCAATTAAAGATTGTAGACAAGCCTAACTTGATCATATATTGGAATGGTGAGTTCGTCTGCTGTACAGATCGTGTCTAACTCTTCAACCATAAACAAACTTACTACAGATGATGAAAACAGCTCTTCGTGTAATATCAAACTGCACCTCTCCCATTTTCTCTCAATTGAATATGCAAAACAAGTGATGCTTAGGTAGAAACAATGCACTCATAAACTCAATCCTATTTTGATGTAAGGGACCAATAGTAAGCAAGCTCTGTTCACCATAATATGTAAAACTTTTACCTTCAAGCTCAGTAGTATATAGTTATATGTCATTCCCTTATCTAGTATCTGCCTTTTAATACCTTTTGCATTAATAGGGATATTATTTTCATATTTCATTAAAACTAACAACAAAGAGGCTTAAGAGTTTAAGCACAAATCTCTTTGAATTTAAGAATTAATTAAAGTATACATAGGGATGGAAAAAATACCCATCCCCATGGAGAATTCCCCGTGATGGGGTGGATATGGGGATTTTTTTCACCCTGCGGGGACAAGGATGGGGATAATTTAATCCCTGTTTGCTAAACAAAGGTAAGGACGGGGATCATAGTCCTCGTCCCTGTGGATACCCATTATTGTTATAATAATTAATTATTTATTATATTTATATATAAATATAAATATAAATATATATATATAAGTATTATGTTTATGAATTTGATATGGGATAACCTAATAGGCCCAACAGGCCCAACATCAAATGAGACAGCCCAATAGGCCCAACAGTAAATCTGTTTGGTCGACCAGTATCAACCTCACTTTGCAGAGTCTGTGGTCGACCCGTATCGACCTCAGGACCACTCCAGAAGTTCAAATATTCAAGTTTGGTCAACATGTATCGACCTCAAGACCCACTTCGATATTGACTCGGATCCTTGCCATGTTTATTAGTCTGACAGGTTACATGCCCCCCCATTAATAACATGTGACGATCGGTACAACCACTGCCACCAACTCTAACAACCCTACCAACAACTTTGGGAGAGACGCTCATTCACTGGCATTATTTATTTGGAAAAATAGGAGATTCAGCCACTTGGCATAGTACCGGGATTTGGACATGGAATAACTCCCAAGCCCCTAGCAAAGACAAAGGCCAGTACACCTGATAAGGGTATTTGAGTCAAATCACACATACAGAAAGCTATAAATACTCCAGACCCAACCACACTCAAGGTAATACCCATACACTACAAGCTTTATATTTTTTATATTTTGTTCGATCTTTCCATCTCGATCAGAACTAACTTGAGCATCGGAGTACCTTAGCTGGGGGCACCTTAGCTAGTTTAATGTGTGTTGTGATTACAGATCTCAAGCCCAAAGCTATACATAACCCTGAGTACTCGACCTCCCTGGTTGAATTACCAATAACACAACTCTCATTTTCTCTATACACAGCTTTTAGCAGCATCATTTGGTGCCGTCTGTGGAAAACTTTGAGATTGTAGTGAGAAAATGATAAACACACGTGTAGTAGCATCCGTAAGGGAAGAGAACTGGAGGTCCACTTCTCCACCTCTCCTTAACCCCTAGCAAGATACAAACGCTCTGGGCACTAGTGCCCCCCAAGAGCAGGTAGTGACGCTCACGATGCCCCAGTTGATGTAACTAATAAGTGAGTAGATTTCTGCTCAAATATTAACCCAGTTACTAGCCGCTCTGAATAGACACACTACAGTACCCGCTCTTGTTGCCAGTACAACTCTAAAGTCACCTCCATCGGAGAATAGTCACTCTTTTTGAGAGGCCAGGCAGCCGCCCGCCAGGCGTAAAGTCAGTCCCAAATGCTCGCAAGTAGAAAGGAGGCATCCAGAAGCGTGAGAGAAGGTGGCGGACTTGGTAGATCATGCCAGACCTAATCGAGCCATGCAGTGTGATAAGGTCAAACGCTCCAGGCATGACTACCATGAAGAGAGAGGAGAATTTGTAGATTTTGCGTATTAGCCTAGTCGAGCGCCGCAGTGTGATAGGGCCGAGCGTCTCAGATTGGGTCTTGATTGGAACGCCACCTAGGTGGATCGAGATGAGTGAAAAGAAGTATCCCATTAGGTTCAGTAGCTAAACAGATGTCTCGATGAGATCTCGAGGAGAAATACCGACAGGGCACCAAACTTAGATGCTCTTCAAAGGTCTCATCGGGAAAGTGGGTCTTTATTTGTTCAAGAAATCATCAACGAGTGCATCACAGTAGATGCCAAAGTCCCTATCCATTTCCCGAGGTATGATGGCTCCACCGACCCCAATGAGCATCTCATGCAGTTTAAGCATATGATACAGCTGCATGGTCACAATAAATTCATCCATGCCAAAATACTGGTGACCACCTTCCAAGGCATCGCACTAGACTGGTTTGTG
>JACGDI010005339.1:497610-607723 GCA_014898725.1 Jacaranda copaia | reverse complement strand
AGACAGTTTCATCCTCAACAAAGACCAAATAGAGGGCCAACTCCTTAGGCTTATTAGACTGGATGCTGGGGGGTTTTCGTACTTCCAGACATCCTGATTTGTTGTGTCTTCCCACCATTGATTTTGTAAAGGGAGCTATACTCCTTATTTTATTTTTTTTTGGCTTCACATCCATTACTTGTAAAGGGAGTAGTACTCCTCATTTATGTTTTTGGAATTCTGCTTATACCCTGCCCCAAGTTACTTTGGCATGCTCTTTTGTTTTTGATCTGTTTGCAGGACACAGGGCTCTGACTGGAAGAGAGTCTAATTACTAGACATGCAGAAAGAGAATTCTCGAGGCATAAACATACCAAGTCGACAAAGTAAGTGATGCTATATCTAGAGAATTTCTTTTGTAGCTTTCCTCTGTGGATGTAAGGGAGTAGTACTCCTTATTTAAGCTTCTTAGTGAATTAAAATACTGTAAGGGAGTAGTACTCCTTGTTTTGTTGCTTTCGTATTGTAAAACAAAGTGTAAACCTTTTTTGAGTATTAATATACAAGGTAGGGGTCAATGCCAAACCCCCCGCCACTTTAAGGCGGATTCTTTAAAAAACAAAACATGCAAAGAGAGGAACTCCTCGGCCTGTGAAATGCCATCAATCTCAGGAAGTTTTTTATTTAAAAATTGTATGGAGCTTATACTTGGGAGCTATTGGCTCAAATAAAATTATAATTTTATTTGCTTAATTTTTATCTTCACTAATTTTAGTCAACGACTAAGTAGCCCCTTGCTGCTACCTAAACGGCTCTTAGCCATTCAAGTTTTTAGTCGACCCCATAGTCGACGACCAAGCAACCCCTTATTGCTACCTAAATGGCTCCTAGCCATCCAAGTTTCTAGTCTACCCCATAGTCGATGACTAATTAGCCCCTTGCTGCCACCTAAACGGCTCCTAGCCATCCAAGTTTCTAGTCTACCCCATAGTCGATGACTAATTAGCCCCTTGCTGCCACCTAAACGGCTCCTAGCCATCCAAGTTTCTAGTCTACCCCATAGTCGATGACTAATTAGCCCCTTGCTGCCACCTAAACAGCTCCTAGTCGTTCAAGTTTCTAGTCGACCCCGTAGTCAATGACTAAGTAGCCCCTTGTTGCCACCTCAATAGCTCCTAGCCATCTAAGTTTCTAGTCGACCCTATAGTCGATGACTAAGCAGCCCCTTGCTGCCACCTAAATGGCTCATAGCCGTCCATGTTCCTAGTCAACCCTACAATCGATGATTACATAGCTCGTCACTGCTTATACTCGACCATCTATCTTTTGTCGACCCTGTACTTGGCAACAGATGCACTACCCTTTTTTGAGGGGCAACTAACTCTAGAGATCAAGCAGATAGTCAATAGACAATAGAAGCAATCGATGACATAGTCGTGCAACACAATTACTATATAATAAGCAACCAAATGTTTTTTCACATTACCACAATAGAAGTTAAACACTATGAATGCTGCCATAGGATGAGAATGAAAGAAAATATGTGTTCTTTATTGATAATACTTTGACAGAGTACACAAATACCAAAAAAAGAAAAAAAAGAGAAAAAATTGGTCCGATTCGACTTCAAGGTTGGCCTGGCTCCTCTTGACCACCTTCAGCCTAATGTGCGTTTGGCTCAGGCACTGCACAGGTGAGCGAAGAGACTGCCTGAGGAGGTCCTGACAGTCCTGGAAGATTACCCATAAAATTAGTCAACTGCAGCACATACTGCGTTAGGTCGACCTGCTTATCCCTTAGTTGGGTAACAAGATCCTCCGTGAACGTGAACTTTGAACATATTTGCTCTAGCTGGGCATTAACCTTAGCCTTCTTCTTTTCTTCCTCAGACCACAGCGTGTCGGGTGTAATAGCAACAGGTCCTCCCTCGATAGCCCGCTTAGTGCCACCTTTTTCCAACTCAGGGAAAGGCTCCAGCTTATCATTGAGCAGGAGGCTCATTCGATCTCTATCCTCAGCACAGAAGCAGTAACCTATATGCTCCAATTGATTAATGGCTCGCTGATATACTTTGCGGGCATCATCCAGGGCTACAACTATGCTGGCATCCTGAAACGCAGTGCTGACCATGAATTGCTCAATAGCCTTGCGCCACACCACGGGTAAATTTTGGAGAAAAGCCTCTTTGGCTTGGCTGGTCACCTTCGCATGACCTTTGGCCCAACCAAACCTGAAGCTCACCTGAAGGTCAAGATGAGCTTTCTTGATGATATTATCCATATGGCTCTAGTTCTCGACGGCCTGGACCAACTGTTGATCTTTGGCATCGAGCTATTACTGGAGGTTAGCCACTCTTTAATTCAGTTGCTCGACTTGAAGCTGGGAGGACTCGAGCTACACCTTGAGAGTCTCCATCTCTCCCCCAACCTCTAACTCCTCCTTAGCAGCCAGTGCCATCTTCGATCGTCGGAACATATTGTAACCCAGTTACCCTATCTAAAATGCAGCAGTGTTATTCTCAAACCAATATGAACATAACAGAAAAGATATGGTCGAAAATAATTGATCTCATACGTACCACATTGCAGTAATAGGACATTACTTTCATTGTCCCGAGTTGACTCTAGTTCATGAGTTTTCGCTGGTCATTTACAAAGAGCCCTGAGGTTATCCATTTCAAAGTGTTAACGGCAGTCGACCCCCCATCGAGGATTGAGGTCGAGTCAGTTATCTCCTGATCTTGTGGCAAATCTTGGAGGAGATAACCAAAGGAATCAGAACATCGGGCTATCACTGGGCTTCCCAAATAGGTCCCAACTTGTCACCACCTTCTGTTTTCCCTTTTCCCTGGCAGCCTTCTTTGGAGCTGACCCCCCTTGTTCGACCAGCTGCCTCTTGCCCCGACCTGCGGGACTGCTTTGCTCGAGCTCCTCCCAATGAGCGGACTGGGTCTCAAGAGCCATCTCGATTTATGGTGGCAGTGATATAGATGTCAATCTCGCTGAGCCTGCCTACTCAGCAGCACCTCCACGTCGAGCAGCGGCAGCAGCCTGTCAACGCACCTCGACCCTTAGAGCCCTGACTTGAGATTTATTTTTGTTGCAAACCATGATGTCGTTTTGATCTGCACAGACAAACAGTTTAAAAATAAATATCAAATTCTAGCGGATAGATAGCATGCGATGGAAACAGTCGATGAAAAATTTCTACCTAGTCGATCACCTGCAAGCAGGTCGAGCAGAGCATGGGACAGACTAGCCAGTACCAAACACCTTTCCTCGATCAGTACAAAGGCCTCCATTTACTTAAATCCGACTAAATCCTAAATGAAGGTGTTAGGCCAACTGGGTGTTTGGTTATCAAGCATCTCCAGGGTGGTCGAGTACTCAGGATTATGTTTAACTTTGGGTTTGAGATCTACAATCATAAAACATATTAAACTAGCCGAAGTGCCCCCGGCTAAGGCACTCTGATGCTCAGGTTAGTTCTGATCAAGATGGAGAGATCGAACAGAATATAAAGAATGTAAAGCTTGTAATGTATGGGGTATTACCTTGAGCGTGGTTGGGCTTGAGTATTTATAGCTTTTTGTAGGCGTGATTTGACTCAAGTACCCTTATCAGGTGTATTAGCCTTTGTCTTTGCTAGGGGATTGGGGGTCATTCCATGTCCAGATCTCGATTCTATGTCAAGTGGCTAAATCTCATGTTTTCTCAGATAAACAATGCCAGTGGAGGTGCGTTTCTACCAAAGTTGTTGGTAGGGTTATCAGAGTTGGTATCAGCGGTTGTACCGATCATCACGTGTCATTAATGCGGGGGCATGCATCCTGTCAGACTAATAAATACGACAGAAATTTGAGTTAATGCTAGAGTGGGTCTTAAGGTCGATACATGTCGATCAGACTTGAATATTCAAACTTCTAGAGTGGTTTTGAGGTCGATACGGGTCAACCGCAGACTCTGCTAAGTGAGGTCAATACTGGTTGATCAAATAGATTTACCATTGGGCCTCCTGGGCTATCTCATTTGATGTTGGGCTTATTAGGCCTACTGGGTTATCCCATATCAGAATTGTTATGCTTTTTCAAAATTTATGTTTATGTATTATTTATTTTTTAATATTTTGTTATAAAATATAATTAGATATTGTTTGTTATGATATTATGTACCCGTCTCCCCACGGGGAAATGGGGATAGGTACCCGCATTGGGGACAGGGGCGGGGGGCTATCCTCGCCCCCGCCCTACCCCGTTGCCACTTCTAGGTATACAAAGATATAAAAGGTATATACAGTATAGTAGTAAAATTGTCCATCAATCCTTGAAATAGCAACTAAGAAATGAATTGTCAAGAATGAGATACTTTTTCCTCTTGAAGCAAATCCATGTTAGGCGATGGAAACACGCTTGGTAGTAATTACTTTTTAAGGTAGCATTTCTGATTTGCCTTCATTCTTTGGAGTTTTCATGTCTATTTGCTTGTTGAGACAAAAAAATAGACAATTAAATTCCAAAAAATAAAATAAAATAAAAATAACATTAAAATGAACATATAAATAGACAATTGCATGTGCCACTATTATTTGTAGTATGATCTCTTGGTAAGCCCTTTAGTTTTAAATGTTGCAGAAGTATGACTATCAAGTGAGTCTTCCTTAAACACATAGATCCTCAAGTTTCCAACCTCTTCATTTTATGTCTATTGAACTATTTTATGAACTTGTCTAGGAGGATCTCTAAATTGTTTTGACATTAACTGCTCGCTCTGCAATTGTGTTTGATTATTCAAGCTCCACATTTATATTTGTGTAAATTGTACTCTAATGCCATACCTTACTCTTTGTGTTCAATTATTCATTCTCTTGTTGTCATCTTGCCAAAAAGTATGACAAATAAACATTAATGAAACTAATTTAATATAAAAGAAAATTACTAAGATTGTTACTTCCAAACAAATTTTAACAAATAATCCATTAGTACGCATGATATGATAATAAAAATGCACACTGAAAACTACCCTATCTAATGTTAATATTCAAGAAATCAACCATTTTAATGTTGTAAATGCTACTGAAATTACTAATAATTTTGTTGAATTAATATATAAACCTTTCCATAATAAAAATGCATACAATAAAAAAAGATGAAAAAATAAAATTCCAATATTGTTAATGAGGATACATAGTATCAAACATGATACAAACAATTTTGTATAAATTGACATCATATAATTGGATGTAGTCATTTGATGATTGACATCCAAAATAGAAAGTAAAATAAACTTGTATAACTTCCACACTAAAATGCAAATTAGTGCAACCAGGATTTGAAGTAAACAAAGAAACAAATATGATCATAGTACTTGAATTGATAACAACTTAGTTTTCACAATCCACGCTATTATCACTACTAAATTCTTTATTTCTCATTCGGCATATTTCTCATTATCCTCTTCATCAATGTCCTAAATTTCATCTGCCACACCTATATCTTTATGGGCATTTTAATAGGTCGAATCTTCACAAGAACTACATAAACTTCAACACTATCTTCATCCAGCAAAATATTTGTTTGATCTAGATCCATTGTTGTAGAAACTTCATGTCATGTGGGCATTTGATTCTCTTAAAATGCACTTTTATAAATGATCTCAAAATTATTACTATGTGCTTCAATGAATGAGTATTTGTACTCCTAGTCTTTATTTGGCAAATAGCCATCCAATAATACGTTTCTCTAATTAGAGAGGACAAACTAGTGTAGTATACTTGTTGAGTCTATTATACAAAAATGGCTCATTTTTGTTTAGCTTTCTTTTGTGATTAATCTCCACAAGTGCAATATGTTGATACACTTTAACCTCTCAATCATAAATATTAGACTAGTGGCACTTACATAAAACAACTTTGTTTGTTGTACCATCGTATTACAACTCTATCACTTGTTCCAACAAATCATAATAATTCTATGAGTTCCCTAACATGCAAACACCACTGTTCATTGTTCCTATTTTTTCTTTTTTTGAAGTTCAAAACTAATGAAAGATTGGCATTAGAACAACGAAGGGCTACAAGTTACTCAAAAAGATGGTATCCCATGCTAAATAGAATATACGAAGAAGCATCAGTCATAGTCCAATAAGTGACAATGAATATTTTTAAACCTAAATCAACAAGATAGAAAAATAAGATAATGACAGAAATTACATGATGTAAATCCCAAAACAACTGCATGCCGTGTCAAGCTTCTCCCCATATGTAAGTGTACAATCTTTGACATACTGGACAAATATAAGCATTCATTAGGATGGTTCACTAGTGACACCAAAAATTGAGGTAGCTCCAAGGAAGGACCAAGCCTCGATCTTTCTTGATACATCTATAGCCTAAAATTGTATGCGTCAGGAAGTTGTTCAATGAGGCTAATCCTTGCCATCTTGGTATCAAATGATAATTATTGCTAAGTCTAATCAATTGAAGATTGTAGACATGCCCAACCCAATCATATGTTGGAATGGTGAGTCCTTTTGTTGTACAGATCATGTCCAACTCTTCAATGGTAAACAAGCTTTCTATAGATGATAAAAACAACTCTCCGTGTAATATCAAACTGCTCTTCTCCCATTTTCTCCCAATTAAGTATGCAAAACAATTAGGCAGAAATAATGCACTCATAAACTCAAGCTTATTTTGACATAGGGGGACTAATAGTAAATAAGCTCTTTTTACCATCATATGCAAAACGTTTACCATCAAGCTCAGTAACATATAGTTATGTGTCGTGACCTTATCTAGTATCTATCTTCCAATACCTTTTGCATTAATAGAGCCATCATTTTCATATTTCATTAAAATCGACAACAAAGAGGTTTAAGAGTTTAGGTAATAGTCCTCCCTTTGAATTTAAGAATTAATTAAAGCATACAAAGAGAAAAAAAGGTATATACACTATAATGGTAAAAGTAACCATCAATCCTTGAAACAACAACTATGAAGCAATTTGTCAAGAGTGAGATCCTTTGTCCTCTTGAAACAAATCCACACTAGACCATGGGAAAATGCTTAGTAGTAATTTCTTCTTGATGTAGCATTTTTTGTTTCCTTCCACTCTTTGAAGTTTTCATTTATATTTTGCTCATCAAGACATAAATAAATAGACAATTAGATTCCAAAAAATAAAATAAAAGAAAAAATAAAATAAAATCAATATATTCAGGACTTGCTTGGAGGATGCAAACATGGGGACATCAAGGCTAACAATATGTTGCTCATTGAGGAATATGAGCTAGAGCTATTGAATTGTGTAAGTTTTCTACTTGAGGGTGAAGAGTCTTAGAATTTTGAAAAATGTTGCATACTATTGAATGTATTGATCAAGAGATTAGAATTAGAGAATGGGTAAATATAAGAATAATGATACATATGCATATAGTATCATCCTTTTGTAAATGATTATGAAGTTAGATGTACCAAGAAGATCAGTTTGATGAGATAAATGAAATAACGCATGTTGTAGTGTGGACTATTATTTTTATTAGAAAAGGAAGAAATATTAGTTGACGACAGATTGTTGTATATAGGTTGCAACATATAATCTACTAAAAAGATATCAAAGTTGGCATTCGAACAAACTAGAGAGTTAAGAGGAGAACAACCACCTGAACTAGTGGTGGTGGCATGGGAACAAGTTTGTAACTCTAGCCTGATGAAAGTTGATAACCCTAGCAAGACAAAAGTTGATGACTTTAGCAAATAGACCTGTTTTCAAGATAGATGAAGGTTGCTTCATTCAAAGTTAAGGAAGAAAATTATCCGCCATAATTTGAATTCATTTCAAATCATAGAAAATTCAAATTATGGAATCAAATTGTCGATTGACAAAGCTTATCTAATAGCAAAAGAACTTCTACCACTCCTATGAAGGCACTATTTCTTCCCAACATTTATCATATTTTTCCCATAATCTGATGTCATAAATAAAATATATAGATAATCTAAAAATCTCCTTGAAAAAAATATAGTGTTCGTGCACAAATCAAGATACTTCTACCTAAACTTCTTTATATTTCTAATATCATACCAATTATAACCATTACTCAAATTCCACACAATCATCAGGATGTTTTTGTCTAATTTCTCTTCATCATTTGGTAGCATAGTAAATACTTAACTTTGACTCTATATGTCCATTTTCTCTATGCATTAGCAAGAGCACACAATATTATTTTCTTTGCCTTTGCATGGAGCATAGTGATGCATTAAAGTATTATTCAGATCAAAAAAGCCATTTTCATTTTGTAGTGAATAACTGCATAGAAAATTTAGATCAAGAAATTTTAAGAAGAAATGCATTCAAAACTTCAAAAAGTGAAGACAATTTCACTCTTATGATTACACAACAACAGGAGAGAAAAATAAAAAGTGGCTTATACTCATCTTTGCAACTTTCCAATTACTATTGCTTTCCGATGAGGTATGGCCAAAATAATTAATATTAGTGAGGAAGTAATCAGAAGCCTTTCAAGAAACTTTGTAACAACATTTTTCATAAAAACTTGCTTAGGAAAGGTGATTTCACCGATGTTTATAAAGGAAAATTTCAAAACATAACAATTACTAGCTATCATGGAAATATATTACCATAAGAAGGGCAAAACATCTATCAAATACATGGGAAAGATAAGCACAAGACCAACAATTTAATAATGAGAAAACATGGTTGTCAGTAATTTTCATCCTAAGATCATAAAACTATTGAGATATTGTTTTACTGATGATATTAAATGTCTCGTAGGAAGACATATTACTGGTCTTGATTGGAGGAGCACTCTAAGTATAATTAAGAAGTTGTGAAATGCAATCAATATATTCACGACTTACTTGGAGGATACATACACAAGGAGATCAAGGTTGATAATGTATTGCTCATTGAGGAATATAAGCCAAAGCTATCAAATTTTGGAACTTTTGCGCTTAAGGGTGAGAGTATGAGAACCCCAAAAAATGGTGCAAACTATTGAATATATTGATCAAGAAGGTGGAAATAGAGAAACATTGGGTAAACATAAGTGTGATGATACGTATACACGTAATATCATCCTTTTACAAATGATTATGGAGTTGGATGTACCAAGATGATAGGTTGATAGAGAAATAAAATAATGCGTATTGTTGTACTACTATTATTTTTATCAAAAAATGAAGGAGTATTGGTTGCCGAGAGATTGTTGCATATGAGTTGCAACATATAATCTACTAAAAAAATATCAAAGTTGGCTCTAGAACAAACTCAGAGTTAAAAGGAGAACAACCACTTGAATTATTGGTGGCGACAAGGGGGAAGTTCATAACTCTAGCCAAATGAAAGCTGATGACCCTAACCCAACGAGAATTGATCCTTTAGCATGTGAAATTTAGTTAAAGTCTACATCCACTTCTAATAGTATAATGTACATTTTATGACCCCAAGTTAAATACATCTTAATGCATTTGCCAAAATTCGAAAGTTAGTAAGAATAGGAATGGGAATAGTTTGAAGAAGACACTCAAGAAATTAAAAAAGTGTCTCTGAAAGCTATGAAATTTTATCTGCTTTTTGTACCATCGTACTAGTGTAAAGGTGCCAAAAGAAAATCTAATGTACCAATGCTATTTTATATATTTTTAATCGATAGTTTTTTCTATGAATTTAAATTGATATTTCTATGACATACCTAAGAATAGGACATGCTGGTGAAATATTGAATGAGGTTTTTCAATATTTTAAGTTTTGATATGAGGAGATTAAATAGGTTGGAAAATTTCCTTCCTTGATGAAAAAAAAGAAAGTAATATTCAGGATGTAGCATCAACAAAAACAAATGAAAAGTTAGGTAATGTTTGGTTACATTTTGTATGTTTTGGATTATGTGTTTTAGGAGAATGAGTTTTGGAAGTGAGGTTGGAGAATGTGAAATATATGTTGAGGAATGTGATGGATATTTGTTTATATTTTGGGAATTGTTAGAAAATTATTTTGAAAATTTTTGTTATATTTGTTTATGGTTTGGGAGGCGACAATTTTACTGTAGCAGTCAATTTTTTATTGGATTTTTAAGGTGAAAATGCAATTGAATAAATAAATTTTGTTGCAAAAATAATAATAAAACATATATTATGTATATGTATGTATATGTGATGATTGGATATGATTTTTTTAATTGTAAAAATAATGATAAAATATTGTGATATGTATATGCATGTATATGAAGTTTTTGGTAATAAGCCAATTGATTTGAAGGGATATTTTGGAAATTGGTATTTGGTATTTTGGCAAAATGTCACTCCTCATGTTTGGTTGCATTTTGCCAAAATGAATTGATTTTGGCAAAATGTAACCAAACATAGCCTTAGTAACTATTGTATATATTAAAATTACATTTTATATTATAATTTTACACAAAGTAATGATAGTTCTCATTGCTACCTCATTTTGGGCCATATCTCTCAAGTATTGATGTATATTAGTAAATTCAACAAAATTCAAAGATAATTTAGCACCAATCTTAATCAAACACCCTATTACGATGTTGTACTTATTGACATTTAGTCCAATTACTTTACCATATTTTTCTAAAACTACTTCAAAAATTTTTTATGCGCCCCACTTGTTTAGGACCTTTGGGAATTATATGAACGTTGTTCCTTATTATCTTTGTTTATTTGTTCAACCTTGAATTCGTTGCCCCTACAACTACTTCAAATAGATCAGCTTTCAAGACAAATAAAGGTTACTTCATGCAGAGCCAAGGAGGAAAATTATGTGTCATAATTTGAATTTATTTCAAATTATGGAATCAAGTGGCGATTGACAAAGCTTACCTCTTGCTCTATAACAACAAAAGAAGTTCTACTAGTTTTATGAACACATTATTTCTTCCCAACATTCATCGCATTTCCCCCCATAATCTCCTGCCATAAATAATATGTAGATAATCTAAACATCTCATTGAAAAAATATAGTGTTGGTGCGCAAATCAAGATATTTAAGCCTGAACTTCTTTATATTTCCAGTAGTCTATCAGTTGTAACCATTAATCAAATTCCAGCAATAACTTGGATGTTTTGTTTTAGTTTCTCTTTATCATCTTGATGGAATAAAAAATACTTAATTTTGACTCTATATGTCCATTTCCTCTATGTATCAACAAAAGTGCACATCACTATGTTTTTGTCCTTTGGAGGGAGCATAGTGTTATATTAAAGCATTATTCCAATCAGAAAGTCCATTTTTGTAAGAATTAACTGTATAGAAAATTTGAATCAAGAAAAGTTAAGGAATGTATCCAAAAAACATCAAAAAGTGAAGACAATTTTGCTCTTATGGCAATACAATAATAGGAAAGACAAACGTGAAGTGGTTTATATTCATCTTTGCAACTTTCAACTGCTAATTTTTTCTTGTGAGGCATGACCAAAACAACTAATTTCAATGAGGAAGACATCAAGAAACTTTGTAGCAACTTTTTTTCCTGAAACTTGCTATGGAAATGCAGCTTTGCCGATGTTCATAAAGGGAAAATTTTGGAACATAACAACTACCAACTATCAAGATAATTTGTTACCATGAAAAGGTAAAACATCTATTAAATGCACGGAACAGATAAGCACAAGACCAACAATTTAATAATAAGAAAATGTGGTTGTCAGCAATCGATCATCCCAACATCATAAAACTAGTGGGATATTATTTTATTGATGATAATAAATATTTTTTTTTGGAGTATGTTGGTGGAGGAAGACTTCAAATAGCATTGTTGATCTTGATTGGAGGAGTATTCTAAATATATTTAAAAAGCTTGGAAGTGCAATCAAATATATTCACAAGTTGCTTGGAGGATACATACATGGAAACATCAATGTGTTGCTTACCAAGGAATATGAACCAAAACTGTCATATTTTATAACTTCTGTGTTTGAGGGTGAAGAGTCTCAAAATGCAGAACAACCGATGCATGCTATTGGATATATCGATCTAGATGGTAGAAAGAGAGAAACCCTGGGTAAACATAAAAGTGAAGATACATATACATATAGTATCATCCTACTGCAAATAATTATGAAGTTGGATAAACCAAGATGGATTGATGAGAGAAATGAAATAATGCATATCGTGAGCTGCGCATTTATGTTATCAAAATTGTTGCATTTAGGTTGCAATACTAAATCTGCTGAAAGATATGAGAGTCAACTCTAGAGCTAACTTGAGATTTAGGAGGAGAACAACCACCTAAACTAAGGTATTATAAATCTAATAGGAATTACTGCATGTGGCTATTAGTCTGCATCTTTGAAAAAAGAAAGGAAACATGCAACACACATAAGGCAAAAAATTTCATGTTTGCAATCTCCAAGATCCATTTCCTATCATAAATCCTAAATTTGATTTTCAAAAAGAAAAGAAAAGAAAAGAAAATCTCTCTAATTATGTGTTACTTTTCTTTTTTCATTTTCCTGATAAAAGGGACTAAGCATTAAGTAAAATACAACAAGTAAAATAGTACCCTTTCATATAAAAAGAATAAGTCAATTATTTTATCATAAAAAGCTCTCAATGATCCAATTCAAACAATCGTCCTATGCTCATATACTACTAAAATCAAATAAATTATCAACAAGAAATTTTGTTTTAGAAAAAATATATTGTTTTTTCTGTATGCACTCAAAAAAAAGAAGTTAAAATCGTTATTTATAAACCATAACAATAAAAAAAAACTATTCAAAAAGTACATAGAGTCAATTCATAAATAGATCATTCCTACCTTAATCATGGTTTGAATAATTGAATGCATGCGCTAAAATTGTTGATTAACATTTGCCAAAAATGTTAACATTTAAATAAAAAGAAAATTGGAGAGATGTTTCTCAAAGTGAAATATAGTATCTATGATGAGAAATAAATTCTCAAGTTGAGAATTGCAGATAGAAGATTGTTATCATGTGAGCTATATGTTTCTTTACTCCTTTTAAAGGTGCAGACCAACAACTACATCAGTTGGCTTTATTAGATATTTCTAACAACTTTTCTTTTTTAAATTTGGGATTTTTTAAAATTTTCTAAAGCGAGGGATCATTTTTGTAGACCATCATATTTTGTGGGACTAAAATAATAATTATGCTAGCGATCTTCCCTTCCCTTCAAAAGGTGCTAACTAACGGCCACACGTGGTGCATGTGACTAGCTTTGTTAATTTTGTTAAGGAATCGAGTTTTTCAAATCAATTTTATATTTCTTTCAAATTTTAGAATATTTTTAAAAATCTTGTAAAGCAAAAGATCAATTTTACTGTATCTCCTATTTTATAGAACGATAAAAGCAATTTTGTCCTCCAGAAATATCAAACTTTGATTGGATTCGTATGAGGCCCAATCCATTCTCGGCCCGAATAAATCCACAGCGTTGTGGTTTTGGAATTACCAACAGGAATAAATTCAGTTGGAAATAAATAGCCCGGAAAAACCCAATCTTGAAATCGGATAAACCCCGGTGAAGATCAGCGAAAAGTCTTGCGTCGCAGTTAACTCACCTGTGCCCACTTACCCATTTCCCTATCCCACCAACCCAGAAAACAAATGTCGAAGTGGTGGCGCGGGGCCGCCGGCGTTCTGAAAGCAGCAGCGGAGACACAGTTATGCCGCACATTTCACACTATCCAAGCCGTTCCGAGGGAAATCTCTGGCCACAGGATCTCCGTCCGCGACCGAGCTCAGGGGCGCATCCCCGCCGTTGTCTTCTCCCAATGCTACGTTCAGACAAACCCTAAGGATCCTACTTCTGTTGTCGCATCTGGTTCGATCTCTCGGAAATTGCTACTTACCACCGAGCGGAAGCAGATTAAAGCTATTCTCAAGCACATTAAACTTCCGTTTTTCTACTCCACCACTTTCCCGCTCCAGATCCGGGCCCAGTCTGGTTCTTCCACTATACTTGAAACCAGAAAGGTCCTTCCGATTAAGGCAAGTGCTTATGTCAAGTTTTCTTAAATTTGATGTTGTGTTCTAGTAATGCTTAATTTTATGAAGCAAATTAGAGTTAATTTTTCTTTCCTTTTAAATGCAAAGTTAGTTTGTTTGTATTCATAGAATAGAGCTCGTGGCAATGGAAAAAGTGTGTGCTTTAGTTTGATAATAGAAGTTTTTGGTGTATAGATGCATATGGATGAAGAAGGAAGGATACTGAATTTGGTATTTGTATGGGCGGAGGATGGCACCGAGCTGAAGGTGGACGTGCCCATTGTTTATAAAGGAGATGATTGTTGCCCCGGTCTCAAGAAAGGTTAGTCTTTACTGTCTACATTTTTGGTTTACTTTTCCCTTTTCCATTTTTTCTGAAGGTGAATCCCCATTGGTTTTCTGAAAAGCCTACAAATATGATGAGCTTAAATACAAAACCCTGGAGCTATCAACATTGTTGGTTTGCTAGCTTAGATGCTGATGTGATGTAAACTGTCACACACCGTTTATATTCTCTATTCATGGGCTTAACTCGTTGCAAGATTATGGACTTTTCAACCTTTTAAGTTGTATCCGCTGTTTTTTGATACTTGATTCGTGCTTGAATTATATGTTTATACAATTAAAATGGTATCCAAAATTCATGCATAAGCCTGTCCGCCAATGTTTCTGGTGCCTGCAATGGTTTTAGTGTTAAATTAACAACATGAAGACTTTGCTTTTAACAATGCTCTAATGCTGATATCCTAATGAAATTGGAAGCCTGTTTCCTATTTGCAATCATTATTTACAGTTTTTGATCTATGTAAGTTTATGTTCATTAGCACATTATATTCTGGTAAAGGTAGATCCTTCCATCTTAAATGGTTTGTTCCTGTAAAAAGTTGACAGAAAGAAAAGGACCCTCTCAATTCCAATGCTGCAATTGTGAAACTTTTGTAAAACAGAAAGCAAGGTTGCAAAATAAAGCTTGGAACTCATTTCAAATATATATAAGAAGTCGAAGTGAAGCACGGATTAAACTAAAACACATTGCTCTGGATTTCCCTAGTGTGTGTTTTCCAGTACATCATTGTGGATTGGGTTATTAGTCTTTGTTGTGGGTATCCAATCAGAAGTCAAATTCGAACTATTTGATTCTACAGTAGAGCTTTCATATTTCAGTTTTAAGCTGATTCACATGGTATTCTTAATATGGAAGTGATAAAGTTAGTTAAAGAAATAGGCAACACAGTCAACTTGATTTCAACTGTCGAAAACGGGGGGCCTGATTTCTTATGAGTCATCTGCTCACCGTCATATTCAAAGTCCCTTTTTTTCTTTAATCAAATTCCACTGTTTCAGTCAATATTCAAAAATGATCTCATTGATGCTAATTTTATTTCATACATCTTCCCTTATTTTAGCATGTCCACTATAAATTTCCATAATTGCTTGGAATTTGTATTTGAAGTTATCTTTTTGTTCCCTCTTGAGTTCTATCATCACTTTTGTGTTCTATAGAAGATCGACGAAGATTTGACAATTAGAAAATTTATAATAATTGCTTATTTGTTCCAAATGCCATGAGATGGACAGTATATGGTTTTGTATGGTCTATTTCTTTTGTCAAACTATAAACATATTATTTTGAAGTTTGACAGCAACTTACCCATCTTATGGAAAAACAGGAGGATACCTAAGTAAGATAAGGACTAGTTTGAAGTACTTGTGTCCAGCTGAGCACATTCCTGCAAAAATTGAAGTGGATTTGAGTAATCTGGATATTGGGGATAGGATATCCATGCATGACATCGCCATTCATCCAAGCTTGAAGCTTCTAAGTAAAAATGAGAGTATGCCTGTTTGTAAGATTATGGCGACAAATATAGAGAAAATTGAAAATGCACCAGGTTTCAGCTTGGCATGCTGAATGGAAAAGGCAAATGAGAGTAGTTATTTGGACTGGGGATTTTGGTTGATATCAATTTAACTTAATTTCAGCAATGCAATAAAATATGTCAATTCTGTTATTCAAAGCCTGTTGCTAGTATACTAAATAAAATATGTCAATTCTGTTATTCAAAGCCGGTTGCCAGTATGCTAACCGATGTAGTCAGAAAGTGATGTGTTTTTCCCATCTATGAGTTAGATTACAATCTCTTACATGATATCTGAATGGAATTCTTTTGCAGCAGAGTAATGCCCAAGTCCCGTCTCTCGCTGTTAGGCTGATGCTTTTTCTTATCTGGCACTCACATGAAAAAATATATTGATTTTCTGTGATAAATTAAATTGCTGGACAGATTGACCACTGAATGTCCCATTCTCATGCTGTTTTATGTTTGATTTTATTGCCACTTGCCAACCTCATCTTCTTGCTGTATAATCCCATAAGATATCATACTTTAAATAGTTTTCTCCGGATTGTCTCATACTTAAAACAGTTTTCTCAGGGCGGCGACATTCTTAAATCGTGTGGCTGTTCAAGTGTTTCCTTTATAGTTTACGTTTCATGTGCTTGGTAAACAGACAAATGGATTTCTCAACACCAGTTTATATTCCGGTAAAGGGTTTTTATGTTGGAAAGTTGAAAGGCTGTGCAAGAGAAATATAATGCTGAAAATACAGAGAGGCTCAGAGTTGGTCGAAGTAGTTGAATAAGAAGATGAAGATGGATATGATTATACGGTAAATATGCTCAAAATAAAAACAATTTATTTGATATTATAGTCTATAGATGAGCGGCTGTAGAAGATTGTTTCATTTTTTTAGGCTAACTCAGCCTATTGCTTTCCTTTTCTTGCCTTTTTTTTTTTTAGGTTAATTCCGCCTGTAACTCTTGTTTGTGCCTAATTGGCTATTTCGTATCTGGGACGTCGGGAGTCGTCTCGGTTGAATGGCTCAAGAGCTAAGATGTTAGAAGATTGGCCACTTGACTTGGATATTAAAATCACTATTTTCTTTAAAAAATTAAAGACAAGTGATAATCATATCACTATAACATAATGTGAATTAATATTTAATTTATTTTAACTTTCGATAGTCAACTAATTCAATAAGTAATGTGGTTGCTACATAATGCATGGTAGGATTACCTTGGATTACTTCCAAGTTGAAATCCGTGGCCTTACAATTTTGGTCTTAGCTTTTTATTATTTTAAGAAAATTAGTGATTTTGACACTTTATTTATGTGCTTAAAATTTTTGTAGTATGCAACAATAAAGTATTTATCTATTTTCATGTACAATATTACAGTTTTGATTCTAATAGTTTTAGCATATTCATTTGAATTTTACTCACAAAATAAATTGTGAGAAAATACAATAATTGAAGAGCAAGAGAAAAAAAACGTAATATTGAATAAAGGAATAATATTTAAGAGAAAATAAAGTAATGTGGACTATTATTTATTAAAGTAAAATTAATTCGACAATTTACTAAATAGCATTGATTATGTAATTACATTTCTCGCCCTTGCGTCGTGTCTAGTCTCTCCCACTGTCTCCCCTCAATTTCACTCTAATTCGCTTTAGCCTTTCTCTTATCCCACATTTCTTTCTTCCTCTTTATTTTGTATTTTTATAGTCTTTGTTTATATCCTCTTAATCTTTCTCATAGTTTATACAAAAATTTTCTCAATACTTTAGAATTGGAGAGCACTGAACAACTTGGGGATGTTTAAAAAAACATTTTTGTAAGTATTTATTATCCGACATTCACTTCTTTGATTGTCATGTGATTTTGTTTAATAATACATTTTCCCCAACAATTCTATAGATTTAGTTTATTTTGAACAACTTCTTGTTAATTTTTCAACTCTCTCTCTCTATACATGTTAGTTGTGATTAAGTTTTTAACATAAACAATTAAACTTTACCTCCAAAATGAGCAGGTTGAGAATGGAGTAAAAATAGTAAATTACAGTTTTGATTTGCAAAATTATGAGACAAAGAAGTAACAAGCATAATACACTTGCTTTATTGATATAAATAAAATATCTACTGTTAGGCTTGAATTTAAAAGTGAAATCAAACTCAAAATAAATTCACAAATCTCAATTCTTTTGTTGAATTGGACGAATTTATTTTAAAAAATCCTTCAATAATCAATGAATAAAATACATTTGATTTAATACGTCAAATATATATATATAATTAATATTTAAATAATTACGGATAATTATAACCTCAACAAACAGAATTTTGAATCTAACATACAATTTAAGTTTTTTTTTTTTTTTAAAACGCACATACACACATCATTGTCGGCTAGTATAAATAATTTTTAGGTCCTATGTTTTACCGCTGATTATCCTTCAATTAATAGAATTGAAGTTCGTGGCTATGTTTTCGCGCACACACGACCGCAGCCTCCTGATGGTAGCCTTCACCTGTAGACTGGTTCGCGCTCTTGATTTCTTGATCGTTAGACTTTGTCCCCATTCGACTCAGCTGCTATGGTTCTTTTCTCTTCCCTGTGGATAAAATCAACCAAGCTTTTTTTATTTGGACACAAACCTTTGAATTCCTAACAATTTTCGGACAATTATTAAAACCTATTTGAGAATGGGGAAGATTGTTTTTCCCCTACCACCTTTTAACTTATATATATATATATACATATATATACTATTATATATTACAATGTTGTGGGACTTGTAATTGTACAATTTTAATTCTAATTGTGCAAATTTGGCCAAATGTCAAATTTTTAGAATTTAAAATTTTTTAATCCAGTAGAAAATTTTTCATAGGTTATTTACTTACTTTTATATTTCATTTTAATACGATCAATTTATCTATTATAACTGATATAAGATAGTCCAACAGGCCCAACCCAATAACTCTAGACCAGGATAGACATATGTTGCAAGGTGACCCAATTACTTGTTAGGCCCAACCTGCTACAAGCCAACCGTGTAAGTGATCGGGTTTTGACCTCAGTAGCATTCGCCTTACCGATCATGTGATGGTCAATCACAACATTTGCCTTGTCGACCAGGTTATGGTCTATGGCCATCGTGGATGTGACATTCTACATTCAATCAAGGAGACTCAAATACAACAAAGTCGTGCATTGTCTATCAGAGTCTACTTGCAGGAGTATCTACATAAATTGGGTGGGTGGATCAGGCTCGATGGTGCCTTTGCCACATTAAATGCTTTGACAGGCAGTATGCCTTCATATTAATAGCACGTGCCATCACTAATACCACCTAACCTACCGCACCTGGCTAGTGCACACCTCCAGGGTACCACTTTATCTTGGGGAGCTGGAGATGGCATCACTTAGAACAACATAGAAATTGGAGAAGACATAAAGGTCCTTAGCAAGGACAATATGCTTTCATGTGCAACAAGGGCAACATAGATATATAAACTATACAGGAAAAGCTATAAATGCCCAATTCCTAACCTTCAACAAGGTATGTATTATTACTCAAAGCCCTCACTCTACAACTCTATCCTATAGTCAATTATACTGACTTGAGCGTTAGAGTGCCTTGGTCAAGAGCCTCTTAGCAAGCTTGACGTTTGCTATTAGTTGCAAGACTTGACCTTGTCACTTCATTAGGACCTTTTATGACCTACCATCTGGTTAATAGGATTGCAACTTAGCCCAATACACCTTTAAACAATTTACACCCTCATCATTTAGTGCCGTTTGTGGGAAACTTAAGTTCGCAACTATGAAAAATGGTTAACATTGGATGAGTTATTTCTGAAAAGGAGAAGAATAGAAAGTTTCCAATCCCTTCTCCTTGACCCTAGCAAGAACTGGATGTGGCAGGACCCAACACCCAGCCAGAGCAAGTGATCACCCTAACCATGCCCTAGCTCATGTAATTGATAAACGAGCAGATAACTACCTAAATTTCTACTCAATTGTCAGCTACTCATAATAAATACAACAATGAACCTAGGTTGGCTGCCATTGCCACCCTAACTTCCCAGCATAAGAAGAGGCCTCAAAGAGAAGAGAGGGGTTGATCAAAAGCCAAGCAACCACCCACTCAATGAGAAGATAGCCGCAGGTAGTTCCCAAGGGATGAAGCCTAACCTAATCCTCTAGAAGAAGTTGTAGATTCAGTGCATCACAGTACTCGACCATTTTGAGCCTTATAGTGTAATAGGGTCGAGCGCTTAAAGCCTCCAACAAACATAAACATGTCCCATGCTAATTGGGAAGAATGGAAGGAAGTATCTCACCAAGTCTAGTAGTTGAACAGACGTTTAGAAGAAATTTTGAGAAAAAATATAGAGAGGAACTTGTAAGACAATAGTATTTCCCAATTTCATCAAAAGTGGGAATTACCATTTGTACAGGAGATAATCGATGATTGCATTGCTATTAATGCTAAAGTTCCAACTAGGTTGCCCAAATATGATGGCTCATCAAATTTAAATGAGCATTTCCTACAGTTCGACCACATGATACAACTACATAGGCACAACGAGTACATCTATGCAAAAATGCTAGTCACTACATTCTAGGGAATCATGCTTGATTAGTTTATGAAATTGGAGCTAACATCATCTATTCATATGACCAGTTGTGGTGATAAGTTCCTACATCAGTTCACTAGCCGGAGAAAAGTGGAGCTCCCTTATAACCATTTACACACTGTTAAATAGAATGACAAGGAATCCCTTCATGATTTCTTTACCAGATTCAACACGAAAGTCCTAAAGATTGATAGCCATCAGATTGAGTTTTTGATTGATGTGCTCTTCTTGGGCCTTCGCCTTCACCATAGGGAATGCACTAATACCTTGGTCAAGGAGCGACCAAAGATGATAGAGGAGTTGCTCAACCTTACTAAGAGGTACATGACATAAAAAGATATGAATAAGTTGAAGTATGACAACCCTCACACCTATAAGAAGAAGGGGAAAGAGAAAGATGACAGGCAACATAAATATGGTCATCGATCTCCAATCAAATGTTTCCACAATTATACTCCTCTCAATACTCAGAGAAATGAGGTGTAGTTCACTATTCAGCATAACAACCTCCTTAAAAAATCTAAAAAGCTGACCGAGGCAGAGGCCGTGAAAAGATCTAAGAAGTATTGCTACTAAAAGGGCCATGATATAGATGACTGCTTCAACCTCCATTATGAGATCAAAAGGTTCATTTGACAAGGGCAAATTGTGGTCAAGATAGTTAGAACATCAAAACAACAAAAATAATATTCAATCAATAAATAATTTTCAACTAGGCACTTACCATGTTGCAGTGATAAGCCATAGCCCTTAGCACACCTCCCTGACTCAACTCTATTATCTTTCACTAGTCGAATATAAACAGCCCTGCCATCATAACCTTCATGGGTGTAGAGCCAATCAACCTCGCGGTCATCATTAACATCAAGTTGTGGACCACCATATTGGTCCTGAATCGAGAGGAGGGCAAGTCAACTAGCTGGAACATCTCATTGTCCCCTTAGTGCCAGAACAAGTCATAGCCGATCGGGCACCCCAGCCCTACCTTTGCCCTTGTTGGTGGTGTCTTTTTCTACAAAGGGCCTATTTACTCGACCACATGACATTTTTGTCGAGTGGAAGAGCTGGTCATCACCTCAAAAGTTGGTTGGGTAAGGGAGCTGCTAGAGCAGGTAAGGTGGGGGGCCTTTACAGAGTATCCTAAGGTGTAGTCTCCCGACGAGCAGCAACACTTTGACAATGCTCTGTATTCTTCTGTGCGCACACCAAAGTTTGTGGTTGCATCTAATTCATTATTTCTTCTTGATTTGCACAACAAAAATAATAATTGCGAAACAAGTGTAGACATCTACCTAGTTGAGCATTAGCAAACAGGCCAAGCTAAATAGGTGATAAGCTTGCCAGCACTAAGTTGATCTCCTCAATATACTCTAATGCCTCCATCTGCCTAAACTCAACTAAATCTTTGACAAAATTGTTGGGCCAAGTCAAGGTTTAGTTCCCAAGCATCTTGATGTGACCTCTCATCCAGCCCTGAGGTATGTTAAATCTAACCCCCTTAGAGATCGAATAAAGAAATAATGATCTTTTAGTTTTGGCCAGGCGAGGAAAAAGAAGTCATTAGAAATTTTCGACGAGGGTGGGTAGTGAGGTAGTAAAAGCTCGACAAGCTCGACTCCTCAATAATCCTCGATTTTCAGGACATGGGGAGATAAAACAAGTTGCTAAAGTTTGTGAAGGTTGGGGGTTGGTTATGAATATGCATTAAGACTACAAAGTTATATATGGTCGAGAAATAATTTGGCAGTAGTTGGGTGATGCATACTTGGAGGCATGTGAAGAGGTCAACTATTAGATGGGCGATGTGAAACCTAAGCACACACCTAAGGGCATCTTCGAAGACAGTAATGTAATCAATGCGAAATCAATGCATCATATTGTTAGGACTAAGGACAATCAATTTGAAGTCCAGAGGAATGTGGTACAAGTGCCTAAAAAGGTCAAGATCCCTCTTAGTCACTTTCTATACTATCTCTCTGTAGTGGTCGGGAATGAATAGCCAACCACAGGACACCGGTAGTTCACTCAGCCCAACTTTCCCCCAGCAGCCCACTCTTCACTAGAGTTGCTAGATGTTGAACTATCACTAGAGAAACTATTAAGCTCACTAGTTGAGTCATCCATCCCCCTGGTCAGAACTTTATTCAACCTAGTTGCTTCACTATCACTTCCCTCACTGTTATTACCATGGAATATGCTCAGCATTTTGGCAATATTATGTGCTATAGATACAATAATAAAGTAAAACTCGCTCGAAGGGTTTCAAAGGACTTACACAGTTTCAAAGTCTAAAAAAGAATGCAATTGATAGGAAGTGCAGTGAAATAGTTGATTCAACCACATGGAATGCTGTAAAAGTTAAAATGAACATTTTCATTGAACCTATTTATAGGCATCAATGCACGATAACCCAAACGGCCACAATAATTACACAACCATCGCTTAGCACTTCGCATGACCTAATGTAACAGACGCATTAAATGCACTAAACCCTAATCGACACTTTGAAACCCTTATCGAGTGTGTTCAATTATTAAAAATCAGCTACTCCCCATCCTTCTCATCGATTCTCTCGATCAGGACTTGGGAGTAGAGGAAACTCATGATATGGGATAGCCTAACGGCCCAGCCCAATAACTTTCGATCCAGACAGAGATACGTTGTGAGGCGTCCTAATTACTTGTTAGGCCCAACCTGCTACAAGCCAATCGTGTAAGCAATTGAGTTTTGACCTTAGTAGGCCTACCTATCAAGCAAGATATCAGCATTTGCCTTGTTGACTAGGTAATGGTTGATCACAATGTTTACCTTATCAACTAGGTTATGGTCAATCACTATCATGGATTTGACATTCTGCATTTAGTTAGGGAGACCCGAATACAACAGAGTCACGCCTTCTCGACTAAAGCTACTTGCAAGGGTATCTATCTCTATTGGGTAGGTTAATGAGGCTTGCCAATGTCTCTACTGCATTGAATGTTCTAACAGACAACATGCGTTGACATTAGTGGCTCATGCCACCACTAATACCACCCACCCTGCTACACCTTGCTAGTGCGCGCCTCCAATGTACCACCTTGTCTTGGGAACTTGGAGATAGCGTCACCTGGAATAGCATAGAAATTGGAGAAAACATAAAGGTTCTCAAGTAAGGACAATAACCCTTCTAGTGTAATAAGGGCAATATTGACATATCAACTATACAGGAAAGGCTATAAACACTTTATCTCCAGCCTTCAACAAGGTATACACATTATTACTCAAAACCCTCACTCTGTAGTTTTATCTTCTAATCAATTATACTGACTCAACCATCGGCTTGCCTTAGCTGAATGTCCCTCGGCAAACTTAACGTTTACTATTGGTTATAGGACTCAACCCCATTTTGCATTAGGATCTTCTATCGACCTACCGTCTGGTTGATTGGTTTAGAGCTTAGCCCAATGCACCCCTAAACAATTTATACCCTCATCAATAACTAAAATATCATGTTGTATCTATCCAAAATTACAATATAGATTTCTATCTCATAAGATAATTCAAAAAATATATAAAATCATATTTTTATCTCATTGAATAAGTTAATAATTGAAAAAAATATTTTATAAGCATCATATTAAATACTCTTACCACAAAATTCTATTTTATATATTAAAGTTATTGCAGGATTAATAGATAAATATTTTATTTATTTTATATATAAATTTTATTATTCTATAATTATTCTTTTTACAATTTATTTCTAAATTATTTGTAGTGCAATTCTATATTTTTAATTGTAGGACTTCTTTCCCCAATTAACATAATATAATGATGTTTCTATTTTCTTTTCAATTAATTTAAAGTCCATTTCGTAGAAAAATTTTAATATTTTTTTGAAACACATCTTCATGTTATTTTGCTTTATTTGTATTCTAAATTAATCATATTCTTTTATAATATATTTAAATATTTTTATCAGTATTACAATTTTATTATTTTCTCAATATTTATTTAAAATCAAAGATCTTATGGCCAACTTGGGATTGTAATGTTTGTATTACTTAAAAGTATAAGCATGCAATACTTTTTTATTTCAATTAATTATATTTTCTATATTTATTTTCAATACTACTTTCAAATATTTTTGTACGTTCATATACGAATTTATCTTTGATATTGAATTTTTATTTTACTATTATTTTAATTACATTTCTCACGATTTATCTAGATAAAAAAATTATATACACATCATATTTGAATAATATACCTCAATAATGCAATGTTATGAAATATTTAAAAATATTATAATTTTATTAAGTTGTTGAAATTATTTTAATTTTCTTATCAAAGGCATGAAGAAGCATTTTTTATTTTTCTATAAAAAAGTATTTATTAAATTTATTAGAACTTGATTTACCCATTTTTAATTATGTGCATATAAGAACGATTTTTTTTTCATTTTTTATGTATAATATCATGTGCTTTGATAAGTTGATTTTGATTAGCTGAATTTTTAGTTATTTATAATATTTTTTATAAGAAAATCATTTTATTTCTCATCAATAAGTAAAATATTTATAAAAAATTATATATATAGCTAAAAATCAAACCTTCATTGTTAAGTAAATACTTTTACATAATTGATATATTGCATTTTAATAATTTATATTCATCTTGATACTATCAACTAATTCATATGTAGTAATTGTTTAAGGTCGTGATTTTAGATAAGTGATATCTTTTATTTGAGAATGAATTTCATAGCTCGAAACTAGACTGTATAGTTTGATTTTGGGATGTGACATCATAACTCCACAACAGCTGCTTTCTAAAAAAAAATTCATTAAATCATATAATACATTGATTTTTAAGATTTCTTTTCTCTTTTATTTTCTAGCATCTATTGGCATCATAAGAATATTGGAATCATAAAGAATCTTATTTTTTTTCAACAAAATTAGAGTTTTTCAAGTTTTACTCAACTGCTTGCTTTAATTTTTGTATCTTTTCTATCAATTAAATTGTCTATTTTAACTTCTTAAAATAGCACTATTTTTTAACTTTATGTTGATTCAATTAAGCAGCACATAAATTATTAAAAATATATCATTAGGCAAATAAGTAAAAAAGCAATTTAATTATATATATAATTTATTATAAAAATTTGCTTTGAGTCTTTTGAAATTTTTATAATATCTCCACAAAAAGAATTCTTGTCTATCTATATATACAAAATCTTTCTAATGATGGTAAAAATCATGTTTTATTGGATTGGGTTGGTGTTTAGGTATATTGACCTGTCTGGTCAAGTGATCCAACTCAAAAATAGGTTGAATTGAGATTTGCAATCAAGAACAAATGTTAAGCTAGCCGAGGGCAAGGTACTCTCACACTCAAGTCAGTAAGAGATTGACTGAATAAAATGAGCAACAGAGTGAGGACTTATAGTGAAGAATGACATACCTTAGGAGAGGCTGATAATGGGGTATTTATAGCATTTTCCAAATGAGTGATATGTCTAGGACGCCCTTAGCACATTTAAAGGGATCTTGTCTTTGCATGAGAAGCTTTAGGTCTTCTCCATTTTCTATACTATTCTAGGTGACTTCATCTTCAACTTTCAGAGATTAAATAATACACTAGAGGTGCTCCTTCTGTTAGAGGCAGTAGTAGGGTGGCATGTGATACTAATGCAAAGGCATGCCACCTATCATAACAATAAATACGGCAGTGAAGGGATCTTGCAATAAGTCCACCCTTCTGGTCGACGAGAGAATCAAACTGAGTGTATATGGGTTGCGTTGGGGATACAAAACTCAACTTTCACACATAGAGCTTCAGCCAGGGGAAAGCATCGACGCTAATCAAGAGGTCGATTATATTGATGAGACCATCAAGTTGTTAAGATAAGATGGACCTAGTCACAATACTTCACGTGTAACTCCTTGGTCAGAGTTATTGAGCTGGGCTTGCTGGGCCAATTGGTTGGACTTACTAGGCCATCCTATATCATGAGTCCTCCTACTTTTGAATTCTAATCTAGGTGATCAACGAGAAGGATTGGGAAGTATGCTTGTGGTGGAAGATTTTAATCGACGAGGGTTTTTTATAGTCGACCAGGGTTCTGGCATATTGAATGTATTTATATGTGATGATAGTATCATAATTGCAGGCATTTGGGTTTTCGTGCTATTGTCCCTATAAATAGGTGCAGTTAAAGCATTCATTTTTTACTTTCACTACATTACATCCGATCAAGCTTCAAATTTACAGTGCTCTCATCTTTATATTCTATGCTCTAGAGTTTCATCAAGATCGTGTAAGTTTTTCCTTTCAACTTTAGCTTTTCCTCAGTTGTTCCTTAAGCATGTTGAGCACGTCCACAAGTTATAGTAAGGCCACTAGGTCATATGAGAGTCTACTTTGAGGGGAGGGTGGTACCGTTAGCAGGTCAGAAAGTTCCTTGAGCTACAGCTTGACCCCCAGCAATTTGAGCAACATGCGCGCTGCTTTTGGAGGGGATGCTGGCCTAAGTGAGGTACTAGTGTCGCGTGGTCAACTCTTTATCCCTAATCACTATAGTGAAATCCCATCAAAAATTACTTCTATTAACCTTATGTGCATCAAGGAGCTTTATCATGTCCTTATTGAGTAAGAATTCATAGTCCTTGGTCCTCGGGGTAGAATGAATCAACCTCTCAAAGAGTGCATCATTATTTTTAAGGAAGCCTTTAGATGTGGTCTTAGGTTCTCCCTTGCCCCAACCGTAGTTGAATTGATAGGAGGTCTAGAAGTCAGATAGCATCGATGAATCTGAATTCTGTTACTTCATGATACGACCTCATCAAAATTTTTAATTACTCTGTCTTTCTCTTATGACTAGGAATGGAGAAAAACATTTTTTGTATGTTTGAGAGCCCAGGGGGTGTAACATTTCAAGAGGATAGTGGAGGGGGCACATCGAGATACCTAGTAACCCAACCCTGAGTTGGCCAAATACTTTCATCCATGATCTAGTCTAGTTTGGCCAAATGGAGGCCTCTGTGTTAATCGAGAAGAGATATTTGGTACTAGCTGGCTTGTCATAGGCTGAGCTAAACTTGCCAGTAGGTGATCGACTAAATAGAAGCTCTTTGTCAATTTTTATGACTGTTTGTTTCATGTATCTTTCTACTTGAGTCTAATCACTTATTTTATCAATATCTTTTATGTTGGAAAATTGAGAATAAATCATGAACCACGCAAGGCAAGAAGCAATGGCCTAAGCCTAGACCTATAGAAATGAAGAGCGTTGCCAGGCAATGACTACTCAATGACTCCGAGAGTTTTGCTTACTCGATCGGTGGTGTCGACTCACAGCAGCCCCATTGATCAGGTGAAAAATAACTAGTCCAGTAGAGATGTCCTACTCCAAAGAATGTGGTAATTGACAAAGGCAAAAGAAAGGCCACACACTTGGCCATCCTTCGGGCTATGATCTATTCGGGAAACGTAACGACAATATACTATTCCAGCTGCCCAAGTTGCTATCACCCCAATTTAGGATGGAGCCCGCCAAAGCCATTCACAACTCCTACTCTATGGTGTTGTCGGGGTCGACTGGGGCCATTTCACTTAAAGTGATGATGGCCAGACTCTTCGCATTCGACCAGAGAAAGTTCATGAATCTAAGCTAAGCTAATGTACTCAAGGCTTTAGCATTCCACAATAATATGGCAAGTGTATGGTTGATTTGAGTTTCTCATCGAATGCTATATGTTATTGGTCAAGCATGATTTACTGATGAGAAAATTTTCCTTTCAAGTAACCCAATTAGGCTACCATTTTTATTGGAGGTCGGAGTTGGCTCTGGTTGATTGAGAATGATTGGAGGAGAGAGGGGATATGAGAATGATCAAGGTGCAGCATGAGTCCTCCTAAGCCAGGGTTGACCAGCTAACGAAGGAGGTTACAAACCTTCATGACTAAAGACCAACAGTTGGTCCTGGCAATCAAGAAAAAATTAAGATGGATGAGCTGTTGTATCAAGCTCGACTGGATATGCAACAAAGCTATGATTTTGGTTGAACACTGGCGTATAATGCTGCTATATAGAAGGCGCGAGTAGAATTTTACAAAAAGCTCTAGCTCATGCAACAGGAGATGATACAATAATTTATGTTGTGCCCGGCCTTTCAGGATGTGAGTGTTGTCTTTTCATTGGAAGATGCAAAGATTACATTCAATAAAGTTGTCTAGTAGCTTGAGTTTTTGGGCTATAGCTTTTGACTAGAGAACATGGACTGCATCAACCCTATCTTAGATGAGAAGCTGCAGCCATATTTTGAGCTCGAGAGGCAGTTGTCAAAGGAGGGCTATGGGAGATGTTTCAATCGAGTGTATGATGGTTGAACAAAGGAGGCAAGTTGAGGTGGTAAGGAAACTAGCTGCCTTGGCAATGGAGTTTGATTTTGTGAACGACTTTACCTTCAAGATCTATGACAGCATGTTCAATGCCGGTGAATATTTGCTATACCCTGGAGACTTTTTAGTCAATAAGGTGGGGCCTTTGTGACCAGCACCAATTACTCTTCCACCTGTCACTGTGAGGCCCGAGTAAGAGGCTAACAACTTTGTGGTTGCTCCTATCCCATTGAGCAATGAGCTTGATCAAGCAATAGAAAAAGGTGCTAAGAGGGCTCGGGTTGAGGGTGCAAGGTTGAGTAATTAGTAAAGTTCATGCTGTATGAGTCTAGTCACTAGGTGTAGCTTTGTAATCTCCCTCTCTTTACCTTTTGAACTGACAAAGTTTGTAATCATAGATTTTGTTTAATGAAATATAATAGTTATTTCATTAACGTGCAGTTAGATTTCTTTGTTCTTTACTTTATTTTAGTGTTTATAATCTTATCGAACATGAATAGTTGATAAGCAAATTTTATGGATAAAATAAATCCCATAACAATGATCGTAGTTAATTTGAATCGACGAATGCAAGCATAAATGCACGCAAACATTAGGGTCGATTAAGGCTATTACCTCTATAAGAAAATGAGTACTTTCGTCAAAATGATTTTGTGTGTTTAATGTTTTGTGGCCAGATTATCTTTGACTGCCCGATTGATTCATACAGTTTTTGTTTAGCTAATTTATGTGATGTAATAATTAATCAAATTGCCCTCGCATTTTCATAAAGGCTCTGCTCGACTATGGGGTCGAAGCTTGAGTGAGCATATTAGGTTAAATGTATTAAATGATTTTACTTGCCCTGGTCGATTATGGAGTTGACTGTAAGTGTTGAGAGGCCTTTAATTATTGGTGTGAAGCTATTGCTTAGGTCGACTACAGGGTCAACTATAATCATTAGGATAAAAAGCCTTAATTTGGCAACTTGAAGCCACTACGTGGGTTGACTGTAATCATTAGGCTATAAAGCCTTAATTTGGAGACTTAAAGCTATTGCTTGGGTTGATTGCAATCATTAGGCTGAAAAGCCTTAATTTAGCGGCTCGAAGTCGTTACCTAGGTCGACTATGGCATAGACTGTAATCATTAGGCTGAAAGGCCTTGATTCAATGGCTTGAAGCTGCTACTTGGTCAACTTTAGGCTTTATCATACATTCTTGAATTATTGGGGGGGAGGGTTGCTCTAGTACTACACAAATAGCAAGATTGCTACAAGCTTCGTTTATATCAAATAATATAATAGGGGTTAGAAAACTTTTCATACATTAAATTTCTTCAAATTTATGGCATTCTAAGGTCGAGGGAACTCATCAATGTTGATGCCCACCAGTTAATATGTGTTGTTTTTTGATATTTTTGACAATAGTGTAGGGGCCATCCCATTTTAAGTCGAGCTTGCCAACATTCTTAGATACCTCGACTTTCTTGAGAATAAGGTCCCTGACTTTGAAATGGCATGACCAAACCCCTCTGTTGTAGTTTTCTACCATATTTGATCTATAGCGCTGTATGGTGTTATAGGCTTCTTGTCGCCACTCGTCAATAGTCTCTAGGTTGAGTTTCCTTTCAAATGTGTTCTTGATCGGATTGAAGTGGATCGCCTAAGCTGTGTGTTGTACAAGTTCAAAATGGATGACTACTTCAGAACTATAGACTAAACTATAAAGGTTGTGACCTATGGCTATATGAATAGTAGTCCTGTATGCCCATAACACCTTTGGGAGGTCGTCTACCCAGCTTGATCTAGTCCCTTCTAGTTGAGCTTTCAAATGGTCAAGAATAGTTCTGTTCATTACTTTTGTTTGGCCATTAGCCTAAGGGTTCCCAACCAACGTAAGGTGTTAGGTGATCTTTAAGGCTTTGCACTAATTTCATGTGTTTCTTCTTTGAAATTATGTTCTGCTATCTGAAATAAAGATCTTGGGAAGACTAAAGTGGCAGATGATATTTTTCCAAATAAAGATTTTGATGGTCATATCAATTATTTTTGGGATTGCCTTAGCCACAACCCATTTAGTGAAATGTTCGACCGCCATAATTATGAATTTCCTCTGACCTGTCGTCTTTAGTAGAGATCCCACAATGTCAATCCTTAACTGGTTGAATGGCCACATGACCTGAACATTGATCATGGACACGATGGGTTGGTGTGAGATGCACGGTGGACTTGGTAAGATAGACACTTTTGAACAAAGTCAATATCATTTTTTAATAACGTGAGCTAAGAGTATCCATATCTGATGACCTTATGTGCAAAAGATCTTCCTATTGAATGGTTCTCACAAATGCTTGTTTGGATGTCCTACAAGACGTTATGAGCTTCGTCTGTGTCCAAGCACCTCAGAGGTGGTTTGGAGATGGACCTTTCATAAAGCTAGTTGTGCTTAGCAAGAGCAAACTTGGTAACTTGTCCTCAAAGCCTATGTGCCTCATTTTTATCTTCAGGAACTGTGCCTTAACTCAAATGGAGCTTTATTGGATCCTGCCAAGAAGGAACTATTTCTTTGATGTTTCCCATAAAATTTTGATCGGGAGTGCCAATAGATGGTTTATTGGCAACCATAAACATTATTGTTCTGTCCCTTGTTTCTTTGGTTGAGCTAGCAAACTTGGACAGGGCATTTGCTCGCTCATTCTCCAATCTAGGTACTTGGCTGAGGGTGAACTGTTTAAATGATTACTGTAACTTTTTAACCTCTATTAGGTACTGGCTTATGGTTGAGTCCTTCATCTCAAAAAAGTCCTTCAACTTATTCTGCAACCAACAGGGAATTTGTAATTGTTGCTAGGTGTTCAACCCCATAGTCTACTACCATCCTCATTCTAGTGATGAGGGCTTCATATATTGCCTCATTGTTGGTTGCTGAGTAGCCGAGCTTGATTGTAAAGTCGTACTTCTCCACCAACGGGGAATGGAGTGCAACACCTGTTCCTCCTCCTGAGTTGGTCGCTGACCCATTGACTTGCAAGGTCCAAACAAAAGAGGTGTTACCCTTTTCATCGAGGAGATCAACCCGCTCAATGATGAATTCCACAAAGACCTGTGCTTTTATGGCTGTTTAAGTTTGAAATGCGATGTCAAATTCTCCTAATTCAATGGCCTATTTTATCAACCTTCCTTATGTGTTTGGCTTCAAGAGCACGTGTTTTAAAGGTTGGTTCATTAATATTATGATGGCATGGGGCTGGAAGTACGGTCGCAGTTTTTAAGCTATGTTGATTAGTGCAATAGCAAATTTTTAGATCTCTAGGTAGTTGTGCTCAAGGCCTTACAATATCTTGCTCAAGTAATAGATTGGTCAATAACTTCCATCCTTGGACAAGACTAGAACTAAATTGATTGAGGCCTTAGAAACAACTAAGTAGAGATGTAGAACTTTTCCTAATTTTGGTTTTACGAGCATTGGCGGCAAGGATAAATATTTCTTCAATTCGACCAGAGCCTGGTTGCACTACTTAAACTATTAGAAACCCAATTTCTTCACATTCCTGGGTATCTTGAAAAAAGGTAAGCTCTTGTTGACCAAGCACAAAATGAACCTACCATGTGCTATGATTCACCCAATCAGACATTGCACATCCCTGACTGTTTATGGCGGGGCTATATCCAGAACGGCTTGGATTTTTTGGGGATTTGCTTCGATGCCCCTTTAACTGACCATGTCACCCAAGAACTTTCCTCCTCAATCCTCGAAGGTACACTTGTTTGGTTTTAACTTTATGCCAAAAGCTAGCATTATAGAAAATGTTTGGTTGAGATTGAGTAGATAGCCCTTAGCCTACTCTGTTTTGATGATCATGTCATTGACATAAACCTCCATGGATATGCCAATTTCATTTTTGAACATAAAGTTCACCAATCTCTGGTATGTTACCCTTGTATTCTTGAGCCTAAAAGGTATTATCAAAAAAGAACAAACCCATTTGGGGACTACAAAAGAAGTCTTACCCCTATTTTCGACTGCCATGAATATTTGGTAATAACCCTGGAAAGCATCCATCATACTCAACAATTTACAACCAGCAGTAGAGTCAACTAGTAAATCTATACGAGGCAGGGGTTAAGGATCTTTAGTACAAGCTTTATTTAAATCAGTGAAATCGTTACACATGTACCACTTTCCCTCATTCTTGAGGACGAGGACTACATTACAAAGCTAAGAAGGGTATTGAATTTCTATAATATACTTTGCATCTAGGAGCTTGTTGACCTCTTCTTCAATGATATAGCACCTTTTAGTATTAAAAGTCTTTGTCTTATGCTTTACTGGTTTGTAGGAAAGGTCCACATTGAAGTGGTGGACAATAATACTAGGGTCGATTCCCTAGAGGTTGGATGCCCTCCAGGCAAAGATGTTGATGTTCCGGCATAAAAAATTGACCGTGAGACATTTTATGTGGTGGCTCATGTCAATTCCAATCCTGGTGGTCTTGCCGGGGTTCCCAAGCTCTAGCTTAACTATTTTGAACTCCCAAATGGGCTCCACTTTGGTGTCTTCTAATATTTTTTTCTTGCTGGCTTGTCCCTCCTAGGGTTCTTCTATAGGAGCATCCCCGAGGTCTTCAATTGTGGTCAAGTTTTTTGCTCGCTTGACTCAATTGAAATGGCATAACAGCGCTATGCCTCTTTAATGTTGCACAGCAGCTAGGGTCAAGAATTTGATTTTCATATTGTATGTTGAGACAATGGCCTGAAATTTATTTAGAGCTGGTCACCCAATTATGATGTTGTAGGTAAATAGGGCGTCAACAACTAGATAATTGATTGTGAGTGTTCTCCTACGAGGGGGCTTCCCCAAATGATGTAAACAAGTTAATGGAGCCTTTCAATATGATTTTCAACCCCCTGAATCCTACCAGGGGTGTGCACATGGGCTCAAACTTCAAGTGACCAAGATTTATCCTTCTTAAGGTCGACAAAAAAATGATGTTGGCAGAGCTGTGATTGTCGACCAAAACCTTTCTCATTTCAAAGTTGGTGATTTGGATGGAGACCACCATGGGGTAGTCAGCTTTGTGGTCGATGCTCTTGCCATCGAGGTGGGTGAGGTTGGTGTCGGTGAAGGAGATGGGCTCTGTACTGGTGGACAAGTAAAATATTATTTTTGATAGGAGAGGCCTTGGTTGAGTCCAATCTCCTCTGGGTTTGCCTCCTGACAGACTTAGAGTCCCCCCTAGTGGGACCTCCTGCTATCATGTTAATAACTCCTTAAATAGTTGGGCGGGTGTCCTGGATAGTTTTATTTTCCTTTATCTTCTCTCCTTGGGCTAACCGACCTTTCTCCATGGGGAGTTTAGTCGATCGTACCCGTTTCCACTTAGGTGCCTTTGGCCATATGTTTCTTAAGGTGGACTTGTCAGATCAACCTCTCGATCTCATCATGGAGGCTGAAATAGTCCTATATGTCGTGACCCCTCTGCTTATGGAAATGATAATATTTCTTTAATTTTTTTCATAGCCTTTATGTCTGTAAGCTTCTTGGGTTTCTTCAAGAGGTTATCATGCTAGATAGTGAACAACACCTCATTCCTCGAGAGGTTCAAAGGTGTATAATCATAGAACTATTTCATGGGAGATTGACGATCCTCACTCTGCTATCAATCATCTTTCTCATTATTCTTATTTTTCTCGACCTAAAGATTGTTAAATTTAAGCTTGTTTATCTCCTTCTAGGTTATATACCTCTTCGCCAGGTTGAGTAGCTCCTCTATCGACTACAAGCACTCCCGCACTAAAGTATTGGCATATTCTTTGTGCCTTGTAGAAGTGGTTGTGAAAGAGTTTGGCCTTTCTTCGACTAGAAAATTGGTGAAGAAACTTATCACACAGCTGGTCATAGGAATATATCGACGTTGGCTCAAGTTTGACAAACCAGTCGAGTGCAATGCCCTAAAATGTGGTAACCAACATCTTCGTGTGTATATACTTGTTGTGACCATGTAGTTGCATTATGTGTTCAAACTACATCAGATGCTCGTTAGGGTCCGATAAGCTATCATACCTCAAGAGTTCAATCAGACCTTTGGCTTTAGTAGCAATGAACGCCACCTTCCCTCCTAATAGGACCTTTGAAGACCATCTAGGTTAGGTATCCTCATAGTATTTCTCCTAGAGATTTCATCCAGGCTTCTATTCAACTGCTGAACTGGATGGGACACTTTCTCCCACTTTTCTTGGTCCACCTGGGTTATATCTCTATCCACTTGTAGTCGGGTACACTTAACCCTACCACATTGCAGGGCTCGAATAGGTCGAGCGTAATGATCGATTGAATTAGCAGTCTCTTCTCGAGGGCTTAGTCTTGAACTTTTGATCTTATCAAACTATAGGGCTCGAAAGGGTCAAGCATAATGGTCAACAAAATAAGTAATTTCTTCTTGGGGGTCAGGTCGGGTTCTTTCTCTAGGGAAGTGTCTGGGACTTACCTCACATCTTGCTAACAGTTGCATTGATTCTGGTCGATCATGATTATCCCTAGGCACTCCTTCCTTGAGAGGTTGAGGTTGAGGTTGTGGTGTTGCGCTAGCTCTAGAGCTGGTGGGGCTACTACATGTCGATTCAATGTAGCAGATAACTAGGTGGAGATTGGGGCAGAGATCTACTCACTGATCAATTACATTAATTGTGGCATGGTCAAGGTGACTATTTGCTCCAAAAGGATGCTAGGTCATGTAGCATTTGTTTCTTGCTGAGGTCGGGGGAGAGGAGACGTGGTTTTTCTGTTCTCCTTCCTCTTTGAAGTAGCTCATCGTGTGTTCACCATTTTCAATTACAATCTCAACGTTCCCACAGACGGCGCCAAATGAGGAGGGTGAATATCGTGTTTTACTGGACTGGGCTAGTGTTTAGGTATATTAACCTATTTAGTTGAGTGATCCAACTCAAAAATAACTTTGATTGAGATCTACAATCACGAGCATACGTTAGGCTAGCTGAGGACTCCAACACTCAAGTCAGTAGGAAATCCACTGGATAAAATGAGTAGTAGAGGAAAGGCTTATAGTGAAGAATGAAATACCTTGGGAGAGGCTGAAAATGGGGTATTTATAGCTTTTTTCAGGTGAGTGATATATCTTGGATGCCCTTAGTACATCTGAAGGGCTTTTGTCCTTGCATGGGGAGCTTCAGGTTATCTCTCTTTTCTGTACTATAACATGTGGCTTCATCTCTAGCTTTTAGGGATTGAATAGTACACTAGAGGTGTTACTCCTATCAGAGGTGACAGTAAGGTGGCATGTGCCATTAATGCGAAGGCATGTCACCTGTCAGCAGCATTAAATAAGGTAGTGAAGGGATCTTGTAATGAGTCCACCCTCTTGGTTGACGAGAGAATTGACCTGAGTGAACATCGATTGCATTGGGGAGACAAAACTTGACTTTCGCACATAGAACTTCAATTGGGGCAGAGCAATAATGCCCACCAAGAGGTCGATTATATCGACAAGACCATCGGGCCATCGAGATGAGATAGGCCTAGTCACAATACTTCGTGTGCAACTCCTTGGTCGGAGTTATTGGGTTAGGCTTGCTGGGCTAATTGGTTGGATCTGTTGGACTATCCTATATCACTTTCATTGCATATGGCCTAAGAAAAAACTTCTTGGACAATTCAGTAGTTGAAGTAGTGATTTGTTAACTTTTTGCAGAACAATTTTTATGTCCACTTGGATATCCAAAAATAACCATTAGAAGCAATCAAAAATTGTAATCCATCCTATATGTTTGTAGAAATAAATAGGACCGAAAAATGACAACTTAGTAATTCTAATATTGTTAAAGTTCAAAATTTCAAGCTTTATTTTGTTATTTTATATTTTTACTTCTAAAAAATTTAAATTTTATTTGTTTAATTTGGGTTGGGATGAGTTGGTTTCAAGTTGTTGTATGAAGCAAAATCAAATTTTGAGTCGTTTGTGTAACATGAAATTCAATTCAATCCAATTAATTTTTTTAAGTTCTTATTCGTGTCAACCGTATTGGATCCAAATCTAAATTGAATCAGCCCAAATTCAATTTTTTCATATTAAATTTGTGTCGGGTTATAGCATCGTATTAGAAATTGCCTCCCTACAACAAGCTCATGAAATTATGCATATTAGCAACAGACTGTTAAATATTTATTTAATATAATAAGTAATTGGACTGTGGGAACTCACGATTAGGCGCCTTAGAGTGTAGAACCTTGTATAAAAGTTGTACTTTGTTTCTCAATTTTCTATTAGATAGTCTTCCATCAAATTTATTTCACTCACTTTTGAGTTGAAATGATAAAACATTCCTAATTTCTTTTTTCCAGCTTTAATTTATCGAATTGTAAGCAAAAATTCGCTCACATTTATTATCTCAATCAAAATTCATATTTTCTGGTCAAAATTTTAGAATAACTATTACTGTTTGCTCTCATATTAACCATTTTTTGAGATTAAGATCAACTGGTGGAGGACTTAGCAAAGGACCAATGAAATTGTATCATTGACAAAATCTTAATAGAACCCTACCCAGCACCAGAATGACCCCTTTCGTCTTCATTTTTCATTTTTTCCTAGGGAAGGAATATGACTAGAATACAAGACTATAAGAAGGTCAAATAAGTACAGAGTAGGGACATTTCTTGATGTATTGTTGTCAGTGAGATACCCCTCATCATGAATTGACCGAGCGCAGCCCAATCAAAGCATGACTAGGCTATTAACCCCATGGTCAATTTGCAATAAACAAATACTGCTACACATTCTATTTAATACCCTTATTTTAAATTTTTAATAATTTAAGGCATAGTGCTGTATACAAAGAAAAAGATTTGAATCTAGAGTTGGAATTTGAGCTACGGCGTTTTGACTTCTGGCCTACTGCTTGGACGGTGCCTCTTTACGAGGTCAACCAATGTTTTACATATGAGTATGGATCTCATTTAAATGATTTGGTCTAGATTTTTCTGTTAAAATGGTAGAATATCTTCTAAATAGTATATATTAATATTTTGAATTTATAAAATATAAATAATTACCTCTAAAGCAATTGAATGCATTTCAATCACTATCTTAATATTTCAATAATACAAGAATAAAAATAGCACTATTATGAGTAAATTACATATGCCTGCATTTCATGAAATTTGAGCTCCCATTTTATTATTGCAACAGAGGCTCGTTTTGGTTCGTTCATTTACATGACTTGCCCCGCTGTTTAAAGAGACATTAGTTTTATTTTTGTGTTTTCTTAGTAAGTAGACAATGATTTGTGTTAACTTTTAACATCTAATATTGGATGAACTAATCTTCCATTCTCAGATATTATAATCCAATTTTCACGTGCAAGTAATATAATATTTGAATTTCAATAAAATTAATTATGTATGTGCTCATATATTAGAGTAAAAATAAAGATTTGATATGATAAGCCCAACATAGCTATATATATATATATATACATACATGTGTCACAATTAACTTTTGTATGTGTAAATTACAAAAAATACACATTTTCTCTTGAGCTACACTAAAAATAGCGAATAATAATATACGAGTAAAAGTCTATCCATCAGAGATGCAGCCTGGAGCTCCGTTCCTAAAACACCAAATACCATATTATTACAAATGACGTAACATGTAAGAAAAAAGCAAGGTGGGGGTGGAAAGGCCATGCCAATTTGACCATATCATCGAAAATCTTCATGTCACCTTCTTCCCCTTTCCTTTTACATTTTCACTTTCTTATTTTTCCCCTTTTTCGGGCCGAAAAAAGAAAATCTATTTTATCGTAAACCGCGTTTGTCCAGCGTTTGCATTTCCAGACATACATATACTCCGGCACCCCCGCCCGGGGGTTTTCTTCTTCTTCATCTTCTTCTTCTTTATCTGCCATGCGACATTCCCATTTTCTCTTCTGACGGAAACAGAAAGAATTCTCTTTGTTCCCCTGTACCCAGCCACCGTGCTGATGTGAATTACGATTCCAAGATTGACATACGAGGTTTCGTGACCACATACAAATCATGCATTGGTGGCAGGGTGCGTTTACATCTACGTCGAAGTCGCATGCCGACGATGACAGCGTCATTATGGGCGATAGAGCCGCCGGAGCGAGCAGATACTCCGTAAAAACCGGCTTCTTTTCCTCGAGGCGGAGCCGCCTCCTCTCGCGAGCCAGGAAATTGCGGCAAGTGACTGAGAACGACGTCGAAGCGTGGCGGTCGCCCAGCAATTTCCAGACTTTGCCTTCCAGGTCGGGGTTGACGTCCACGTCTACGTCGGCGTCGCCTCAGCCGCTTCCGCTGCCGGAATTGCGTGTGCTGCTGCAGCGTGATCCTAAATTAGCCTCCTCCAGCTCCTGCAGCGTGCCCCTTCCCTCGCCAGATGTGGTTCAAATTTCAAGAGGATGCGACGACAGGGAGAGGGAAAGAGACAGGGAAAGGGAGATGACGACGGAGGCGATCAATGCCGAAGCGATTGATGGGATCAATGGGCTTAATAGGTATGATAGGAGAAGAATGGAAATAATAATTTACAATTTTTTATTTTATTCTGATACCCTGATTGTTATGTGAAATGGAATACATGTTCTAAGAATCGTATGTTGTGATATGTGATGAATTCGTTCTTCATCAAACACGTGTATAACGTTTTTATTCGATTCAGAATTTTAACGATGTTGTCCTGTTGTAAGGCTTTCATGGCAATTTCGTGCCTATTGCAATTGGCTGACATATGTGAGGAATAATTTGGTGGAACCGGCTCTTTGTACTACTTGAGTTTAAGTTTTATATCTGCATGGAAGTTCTTAGAGTTCAATTATCATTTAGATGTTGGCTGCATTTGGAATACTTGGTTTCTTATTATCATTTTGTTCTTGTTAGTCAGCATTCATTACAAATCGTGTGATTTGTGTGCCATATTACGGGGCTTCTCTTTAAAAATGGAGTAATATTGACTCACTGTTGTGTGTTCTTTTATTCTCGTATCTCAGCAGATTAGTAGGCCAAGATTCAAGAACAAATGCAGAGCATTCTGAAACTCGGCCATCTAGGAAGTCGCCGCAGAAGCAAAACCCTACAGAGAAATGCTCAGAGAGCTACCATATTAATACTCCTATCAGCGCTCCTGCTACTCCTCATTCAAGCCTTGTACTGAGTCCCCCGAGAAGTGAAATGTGGGCAACTCATTACATGACTCCCCCTGGTGTTTTCCAAGTTTGGTCTGCACCAGAGATGCCTCATTCAGACGGGCATCTAGGCCTGGGTTTCTCTTATCAAATAGCTTCTGAGAAAACTGCAGCTAGTGTCGGTAATTCTCCTCTTCAGAGTCCAAGACTAAGTACTCACCTACATACAGCAAGTCCTCCCCGGCCCACCTCACCATTGAATACCAAAATATCCTCCGAGATCCCATTGGCACGGTGGGAAAGTAGTGCTCAGGCTGCTGTACATCCCTTGCCTCTTCCTCCAGGGGCTACCGTCTCTTCACAGGGTGCTCCAATATCCCCAGTCGGATCTAAACCTGAATTTCCAGGAGCTAATATCCCTTCACAGCCCTCTCCGATTTCTCCGGTTGGAAGTAAGCCTGAATTGATGCCCATGAAATCTCAATGGCAAAAAGGAAAGCTTATTGGAAGGGGAACATTTGGAAGTGTGTATGTAGCTTCCAACAGGTATGTGTGGTTTAATATAATTTATCAATGTGCAATATCACATGCTTTGGTAACTACTTGTTCTTGTCAATAGAGAGACTGGAGCCTTATGCGCCATGAAAGAAGTTGAAATTTTACCTGATGATTCAAAATCTGCAGAGTGTATGCGACAGTTGGAGCAGGTGGTGCTCTACTTTATCTGCTTTGTTTTCAAATATAGACAATATATATCCATATGACTCTTTTTACAAAGATCTTCTTATACTATTGGTTTAATATGTGCTTCCTCTGCTGGGTAATGAGAATTCCTACCGATATCTTTGTGCATGATTTGCATATTTTTCTTACTACTTTTGATATATGATCAACCATATGACTTCTCATTCATTTTCTTGATCTTTGCAGGAAATCAAAGTTCTCAGCCATCTAAAGCACCCAAATATTGTGCAGTATTATGGTAGTGAAATAGTGAGTGATTTTCTTTACAAAGCTCTACCAACGTTAGGCGTCTTTCTGCTGTTGTAGTTAGACTCTCGTGTTATGTTCATGCAGGTTGGGGACAAGTTCTACATATACCTGGAATATGTGCATCCCGGTTCAATCAATAAATTTATCCACGACCATTGTGGAGCTATTACAGAATCTGTTGTCCGCAATTTTACTCGTCATATTCTCTGTGGGCTGGCTTATTTGCACAGTAAGAAAACCATACACAGGTAATGCAGTAGTATTCTTTTACATTCATGAAAGTGGCAAAAGTATCATTCAACAAGATAACTATTGTCACATTTTTAACTTCCTTCTATTGACTATTGCGTATAAATAATTAGATTATCATCAAGACTTGGATCATTACTTGTTGCTGACCTGGTTTGTTGCCAATCTTTTTAGGGATATTAAAGGCGCTAACCTACTTGTAGATGCATATGGAGTCGTCAAGCTTGCTGATTTTGGGATGGCAAAACATGTGAGTTTATTCTCACCAAAAATATCATATATGCTTCAGTATTTATGAGAAACTAAGAGACTTTAAAGGATAAAGAAATAATGAGCATCGGACAGTATGAATGATATGTCTAAAGGAGATTTGTTAGCCTACCATAATCTTATTGTCCATGATGATTATCTATCCTTAGAAACTTTCTTGTTTTATTTCCTTTCTCAGTTTGACTAGTTCTGTTTGTATTCTTCAGTTCTGTTTATAAGCTGGCATCAGTCATTTTTTCTTTTGGATCTCTCTCAGTTCACCAAATCATGCAAGTCTAAAATGTGAAAATAGAACGTTGAATGGATTGATAACAAAATCTTGCCCAGTTTTTAACAGTTCAAAGGTTTGTTGGGATGGATGTTAAAGCATAATTTTGGTACATGACAAACACTAATCAAACTTGAAGTACAATATGATATAATGTCAGGCTACTCTTCTGGTTCATGCTTGTTTAAGATTATTTCAACACTTCTACCCTTGCGACATGTGAATTTGAATGTTTAATTTTTATTTTTGTAGCTGAATGGGCAAAACGCAAATCTATCGTTGAAGGGGAGTCCATATTGGATGGCTCCAGAGGTACAGAAATGTGGCAACCTCAAATTATTATATATCCTGGCCAAAAATGCTAACATACTGTAAATTGATTGCAGCTCTTGCAATCTGTGATGCAAACAGATGCAAGTTGTGATCTTGCATTAGCAGTTGACATATGGAGTTTGGGCTGTACTATAATTGAGATGATGAACGGAAAGCCTCCTTGGAGTGAATATGAAGGGGTAAGCACGATTCATTGTTGTCTAATAGGAGCCCTGTTACTCGTTTGCTTGAGTGTCGATGATTTTGTTGGCATTTTACTCAATGAAATATGTCTGAATTTCAGGCTGCAGCATTATTCAAAGTTCTAAAGGAGACTCCTCCAATTCCTGAATCACTGTCTGCTGATGGCAAGGATTTCTTGCAATGCTGCTTTCGTAGAAATCCAGCCGACAGGCCCACAGCTAGTAAGTTACTAGACCATCCATTTGTGAGCTACTCGCACCAGCCTGATGCTTGCACTCAGCCCCTTAAAGAGATGAAATTCACGGTAATTACTTCAACACAGTTCCTCCTTTCTTAATAAATTATTCCAGAAACTTCTTTCTGAGGATTAATGCATGATTGACAGGATAATATACCAAGGCATAAATTAGATCAACTGCCCGTGCCGTTTGACACACAGATCAAGAAGGGGAAACTCACTAACAAGTAAGAGTTGCTTTCTGCATATATCTCTTTTTCCTTTCCTCCAATCCATTGCTCATAAATTCCAAAAATGGCATATAACTTTGAACATTTGTGGCTTCAGCTTCACGCATGATTCTTTTTCTCCAGTCGGAATAGCCAATGAAGTCATTTCCAGACATCACATTTAGCAGCCATCGCCCTTCCTTCTCTACTTTCAGTTCTAGAGGCTCTCCCAACTTTATCCCCACCAGGCTCGGAATGTTATCCAGATAGAACCAGCACTTCAACACATGTTTGTAGTTAGTTCTATCGAGCAAGGTGCTGATATACGAACTCATAGACGACAACGGGACTGCCACATGAACTGTCTTGGCCGTCCCCCCTATCTGCTCACTTGGGTAGCTTGCAGCTGAGGGAGCTGGCCCCGGTAGTTTTGCCTTGTTAATGAAGACACATTGAGAAAGGAATGCGCTCTGATTCTGGATTGTTAGCTGTAGCTTTTAGGCATTGTATGCTGTGCAGAAAGTAGAGCTGCAAAACGGTAGCTCTGAGCTAGGAAAATGTACACAGGTGTAATTATGTCGTTTTGAGTGTAAATCTTTCACTGGCGTGCTAAATGAAAATTCCTAGCTAGAGCATATGGGTTGGGCCGGGCTGGGTTAGTTGGTACCAAAACCAGCCCACTATAAAGATGGGCCAGGCTTAGGCGGGCCAGCAAGTGAGCTAATAAACGAATTTTTGGTAAATATAGATTACAAAATGATAAAATATTTACAAATCTATATTTATATCATTTTTAATATTTTTGCAACATTTATATATTTTTTTAAAAAAATAAAAATATTATACTCATTATCATTCTTAATAATATTTTGCAACACTTTTTTTAATCTAAAAGATCTTAAAATTTATTTTTAAATCATTTTTAATATATAAAACACTTAAATTTCTCAAAACACTTAAAAGAGACTTATGTTTTAATCAATTTTAATATTTTTAAAATGCTTATATTCTTTAAAATACTTAAATTTTTTTTATTTATGTCATTCATAATTATTATAATACTGATGCTTTTTAAAAAATACAACCCATTGAAGTGATGAGAAGTTTGGCATGGACCTTACCCATTCATTAATTTCAAAGAAAAAATAATTAAATAGAGATAAAGTTTGGCTCCCCATGATTAAGACTTAGTTGTTGGTAGGGCTGTAAATAGATATTCAAAAATTTGTTTACCGTCCGCATTCGAATCTGTTTATAGAGTTATTATCCATATTTGTTTAAAGCGAATATTATCCGTATTCGATTAATAGACATCCAATTATAAACAGATATGAATATGATAAATGCCTATCTGATCTCTTTAATATCCACTCTGAATATATATCCATTGGATATATCCGTTTATATATTCCATTATCCGTAATTTAATTAAATTCGTTATCTGTATCCAATAAATAATATTTAAAAAATTATTATATATAATATATTCTATTTTTATGTATTTTAATATATATAAATAATATATTATTAAATGTAATAATTTTTTTATTTTTTAAATATAAAATTTCACAATCTATATATAAATGAATATATGTATAAATAATAAATTAGTAATTCACGAATTAATAAAAAAAAAGATGGTAATGATGATAATTAAATAATATTAAATTAAAAATTTTGAAAACTAATATATAAATGATAAAACTAATCAATATAAAATTATTGTTACTTTACTTTATAATTAATTTATATTGGTGTCATTTTACTAATATCAATTAATCATAAAGTGAATCAATGATTATAAAAAAATTAAATTAAGAACAATTAACTTTTTAATTCTAAAATAAAATAGTAAAATATTTAAATTATTAACTAGCTAAGGGAACATTAAGATTTAAGAAGGTGTTTGGCAGTTTGTGTGAACCTATAAGTTTCTGAAAACATCTTATAAAATATTTGAGAACATATAAAATATCAAAAAGTGTTTGGTAAATATTTTTCAAAATGAACTTATAAACTCTTAAAATAAGATGTTAAGAGTTTATAAACTCTTTTTATAAAAGTCAGGAATTCCTAACTTATTTTTAGGATATTAATAAATTTTCTTAATTTTAAGCATATTAATTATAAAATTATCATTATTAACACCTTATAGGCTCCAAAATATTATTTTATCTAAATACTTTAAGAACTAATTTTTTAAAAAAGGATCTGGCAACTTATAAATTGCGAAAATATCTTATAAAATATATAAACTTATAAAATATTTTAAATAAGTTTAACCATATACTTAAATAAGAAAGGTATTTGGCTAAACTTATTTAAAACCTCTTATAAGCTCTTGTATGTTATAATATGGTATTTGATTAAATTTATTTAAAATGTCTTATAAGCTCTTGCATGTTATAAGATGTTTTTGGATCTCCTACATCTTATAAGATATTTTTCGAACTTATAAGATGCTAGATTTGTTTTAAAAAAATAAGTTCCCAAATCATTTAGATAATAAGATTTTGGAGCTTATAATGTATTGCTAATGACAATTTTATAATTAATATAATTAAAATTAAGTGAGCTTGTTAAGATTTTAAAAATAAGTTAAGAATTCATTATTTTCTTAAAAAGTACGTATAAACTTCTAATATCTTATTTTATGAATTTTATAAGTTATTTTCTTAAAAACAATTACAAAACACTGATATCTTATAAAATATTTTGAGAAATTTATAAACTCATGCAAACAACTTTTAAATATTTGAATATCTAGCATACACATAAAAATAGAAGCTGAACATGTCATTTTGTAATTTTATTTTGTAGATTTGTACTATTATTAATTTAAAAAACTTATAAAATTTATCTAAATATAAAACTTAAACTCTAATTCCTAAAATCTCACAACTTTATAAATTTTAAACCCCAAAATATTAATAATAGAGAATCTTTTTATTGATTAACATTGTTATATCTACATATTTAAAATTAAATATCAATATTCAATAACCATCATAAAAACTAATTTCTTAAAATTATATTAAAATAAAAAATATAAAAATATTAATTATCAAGATACAAAATAAAATTCATATATAACAAATCAATAAATAATTAAGTTTTAAAATTAAAAAAATTAATTACTACAATTAAATAAAAATTATAAAAAAAATGTGACCAAATCACTATTCACTAAACCCTACCTCCCATTTATTTCAATTTACTTCCCCCTCTTCACTCTTCACTAAGACGTCGCCAGCAGGTAACTCTTCTTCCTTCTTCTTCCTTTCTTCTTTCTCTTCTTCCTTCCTTTCTTCTCATTTATTTTTTTAATATTCTCTTGTATTTTACAGTTACACCAGCGAGATCCTATTATGGAGGCCACCCAGCCCAGGTACATTCTTTTTCCTTATTTATTTATCTATTTATATATTTATCTATCTATTTGTATATATATATATATATATTTATTTATTTATTTATATATTCTTCCACTGGAACCAGTGACAAAAGGTCGCTGGTTCCAACAGAAGCTGGTGGTCGCTGGTTTCAGCTTTTGCTAGAACCAGAAAAATGTTTTTTGCTGGTTCCGACAAAAAAAAAATTGTTGGGTTCAGCTTTTTGGTCTGGAACCAGCAAAATTTTTTTTACCGATTCTAGCTTTTTTGCTTGGTTCAAGCTGGAACTAGCGTTTTTTGTTGGTTCTGACAAAAAAAAATTTGTTGGGTCTAGCTTTTTGGTCTAGAACCAGCAAAATATTTTTTACTGGTTCCAACTTCTGCTGGTTGGGGTCATTTTTATTTTTTTTATCCCCCACCCCTTTTATTTTTATTTTTTTATAATTAATAAGTTATAGTAATATTTTATTTAATTGTATAGGTTTGAAATTTTGTATTATCGAGCATTGTAAAAAGTAAATTGTTTTAGTGTTAAAATTATAATTATAAATTATGTAGTCAATACTTTTAAGTTATAATTATTTGAATTATGCTTTTTGATTATTTATTGGTAATTGTTCTCATATGTTTGATTTTTTATTTTTTATTTTTGTTGTTCAATAGATTTTTGAAAAAGAAATTGTTGAATTATGTCACATACTCCAGATCTTCCAAGTACTAATGCTTCTATGCCATGTACTATAAGTTCAAGTATAGGTATAAATCCTACTATTGAACATCTTGATAATGTTGATTCTGCACCATGTGACACTCAACAAGTTGAAGTTAAGCATAGAAAATTAACATCTACTGTATGGGAGCACTACACTAGGGAATCAATAGGGGTAAGGGCAACGTTACTGCCACTTGCATTTATTGTAAAAGAAAATTTGATGGCTCTAGTAAAAGTAGAACCACTCATATGAAAAATCATGTTCAAAATTGCCCTCTTAAGAATAAATCAAGTGACATTCAATAGACATTTATTGGTAAATCTAGTAGTAGTCTTGACCCTACCCCTAAGATGACAACACATAAGTTTGATTCTACAGTTGAGAGAGTTTTATTTGCTAAAATGATTGCAAAGCATAATTTGCCTTTTCTTATGGCTCAGTATGAGTATTTTAGATTGTGGATATCTTATTGTGTGTCATCATATAAGCATTGATTAAGAAATACTGTGAAGAATGATTTGGTGAATGTTTACAATGAGGAGAAAGTGAGAGTTTATCAAGAAATTGAAAATTTAGCTTCTCAAGTCACTCTTACAACTGATGGGTGGACATCTGAGTATCAGAATCGTGGATATTTCTGTTTGACTTGTCATTACATTGATTCTAATTAGAAATTGCACAAAAGATTGATTGCTTTTCATGTTGTTCAGTATCCACATGATGACATATCTTTATGTGATTGGTTGAAAAATCATGTTTTGGAATGGAATATTGACAAGAAGTTATTTGTTGTAGTTGTGGATAATGCCTCTCAAAATTCTAGAATGTTGGATGACATGAGAAAATGGTTGAATGATAAGAAATCACTTTTGCATAATGGCAACATGTTTAATATTTATGTTCAGCTCATATATTGAACTTGATTGTTAAAAGTGGACTTGATGTTATTTATGGATTAATTGAAAAAATTCATGATAGTGTCAAGTACATCAATCAATCAATACAAAGAGACGAAATTTTTTCTCTTGCTTTGGTTCAAACTCAGTTTAATCCTAAGAGGCATGACTAGATGGAATGTGACATATGATATGCTTGTGAATGCTTTAGAGCTTAAAGAAGCACTTGACCACATGGCTGATTTGGATAATGATTACAAATTTTTACCTTCAAATGAGGAATGGGAAATAGGGGCAAAAATTTGTAATCATTTGAAAATATTCAAGGATGCTGCTTTAGAGCTTTCTGGAAGTAACTATCCAACTGCACCTGTGTACTTTACTAGTGTTTGTTTGATTAGAGCGGAGTTGATGAAGTTGAGCAAGAGTGATGATGAAAATATTCAAATGATGACACTTTTGATGCAAACAAAGTTTGATAAGTATTGGGATAAATGTAATATGGTGTCGACTATTGTTGGAATTCTTGATCCTAGATACAAGATGAAATTTGTTGAGCTTGCTTTTGACAATATGTATGGTGAGAGTACAAATTTTTATATAAGCAAAGTTCGTACTTTTTGGGTTGAATTAGTTTCAGAATATGAGAAAAATTTATGTGTTAATGTCACTGATGCTTGTGAGTCTTCTTCTAGCTATGTTGATTCTTCTTCAAAGTCCCAAAACTCTCTTATTGCAATGTTTAAAGTGCTTGCAGCTCAATCTAGTATGACAAGTGTTGCTAAAAAGAGTAAGATTGAGTTGTATTTGAATGAAGGATTGGTCCCTTATAATGATCAAGAAAGTGTGTCATTTGATATTTTGGGTTGGTGGAAGCACAATAGAGTAATATTTCCAAATCTTGTAAAATTGGCTCATGATATTTTGGCAATTCCATGTACTATAGTACTATCGGAGTCCACTTTTAGTCAAGCATGTAGAATTATTAATGATACTTGTGCCTCAGTAAATTCTGAAACAATGGAATGTTTACTTTGTGTTAAAAATTAGTTGTCAACAATTGAAAATGATTGTAAGTAATGAGTATTTCCTTCATTTATTTAGTTTTTTTTATTTAACATATAAATGTAGAATAATATATACTTTTTTTACAGGTATAATTGATTGAACTTTTGGAGTACATAGTGTCAATTCTTGTGATGCTTCAATGGTTGTTTTTGGTGCACTTCTCTTTACTTCTTTAATTCTTTGAGATTATTTATAAAGTATATTATAAGTTCTTATAGAGTATTTTTTTTTTCCTTTCCTTTAATAGATAATCTCTTAAACTTTACCACTAATATTTTGTTTATTATGTTTTGTAGTGTTAAACAGATGACTAGTTCAAGCATGTTCCAATGTTCATGTTATTGGACTATGAAGATTTTTCTTATATTAAAATGAACTTTTATTTTATTTCTTTCGGAAGGTTGTATTATGTATTGAAAATTGTTATTTCTTTTGATTTTTGAGGATATTTTTACGCTTCTTTGATCTCTGGAGTATGTAAATTTTATTGTTTGTTTGTTTGTTTTTTATATTTTATTATATTATTTATTTGAATTTTTATAATGAAATTTATTATAACAAAAATGTGCATTTTTTTATAAATTAATGGATTCAGATATTTTGATATTTATAAACGAATATTGAAAAAAATTATAATCGGATATAGATATATCCAAATTTTAATAATATCCGGTGGATTCGAATTCAGATGTTATAAAAAATATCCATTGGATACGGATATGGATACAAATACTATAAAATTTAAGCAGATACAGATACGGATACAAATTAGCCTATCCGATCCGTTTAGTATCTGTTTACAGCCATAGTTGTTGGAGCTAAGGCTAAGTTTGCATTTTTTTAAAAAAAATTTAAACATGAGCTAATCATAGGCTGGATGCTTAGCCCACATGCTTGGCTAGCATACAATCCCTCACAATTGTGGATTGGGTTAATCTCGAACTATCGGATGATAACTCGTGATAGACCACCTAATAGGTCACACCAGCTTGACTTAGGGAAAAAAGGATAAGTGGCTTAGAAAAAATGAATAAGTGGCTCGGATTAGGGATGGCAAAAATACCTATCCTTGTAGGTACCCACGGGGAGTTCCTCGTGACAGGTGGATATGGGGATTTTTTTCCCCTGTGTGGTCGGGGATGGGGATAATTTAATCCCCATTTGCTAAATGGGGGTGGGGGCGGGGACGGGGATTCGGGTCCCCGTCCTCGCGGGTACCCGTCACCCGTTATAATAATCAATTATTATTATATTTATATATAAATATAAATATAAATATTTAAAAGCATTATGTTTATGAATTGTTATGCTTTTTTCAAAATTTATGTTTATGTATTATTTATTTTTTAATATTTTGTTGTAAAATATAATTAGATATTGTGTGCTATCATATTATGTACTTATATTTGACAATATTTTAATTTTAAAAGTAATTTATATTATTAAAAAAATTTAGCATTTTTTTATTTTTAAATTTTTTTATGAATTTTAAAATTTTTTTATCAAACGTGTGGATATTCGTGGGTACCTATCTCCCCACGAAAAAACAAGAACAGGGGCGGGGGCAGGGTTATTTCCACCTCGTGGGGGCAAGGGGCTATCCCTGCCCCCGCCGTGCCCCATTGCCACTCCTAGCTCGAACTAGGCTGTTTTCTAAGTGAGTCAATGCAAGCCAACTCGTTTGGCTTGACCCATCTCAACACTTCTCTTCATATATTAACTTTCAATGGAACACATGATGTAATAAATGATCCAAAGTGTTATTGGTTCAAAACACTAGATAGTATTTCACTATTTTAATTGCCAAAAAGCATTCAAAAGGAAAAATGTTTATCCTTGCTAATTTAGTAAGATCACCTTAGGGGTACAATAGATTCAATAAATATCTTTTAGATATGCTAGCAAAATCTGATAACAAGCTTGGTTTAAATTTCCAGACATAAATTTTCTGTCAAAAAATAATGCTAAATTTTCTTTTTAGCAATAATCATTTTTTTCTTTAAATATTTAAAAATTTTAATCATTTTAAACCATTAGATCGATTGTGTGTATATATAGACACATATTTATATGTCTCATATTTTCATAAAAATATATTTTTATTATTGTATTACTATAATAACATACAACGACAGGAAAATGTAGTGTGAGTCATTATTAGTTAGATAAAAAAATTAGAAAAACATATTTATAACACAAAATGTCAACCAAGTAAAATAAATAAAACTTTACTTCTTATTTTTGACTCATCCAAAATACTTTCCCAAGGTATTTCTAAAATTACCCCCCAAAACAATATCTAGAACAACATTTTTTTTATTTTTTCTTTTTCTTTTAAATCTAGTCTATTGTAAAACTGGTTGACCTTCTTATTAGGACTGTCAATGGAGTGGTTTTTAATTTGAATCCGATCTGAATTTGATTCAATAATTTAGGATCTTTAACTAATAAAACATTCGATGGATATGATCCGATTAAAAAAATCCGTAATTTGAAATAAATGAAGCAAATATGAATTTAACTTGATCCGATTCATTAATAATCCAAATTCTAATATATAGTATTATACATATATATACATAGGTGATATGAGATAGCCCAACAGGCTCAACCCAACAAGTTATCGACTCCATAAAGGATTTTTAAGCCCACTTAACATCCAAAGCCCAATGGTACTTCTGGACCTAACTGGGTTGGGTCACTCAACTACAATCACCTAGTCAAGTGAATAGTTCTCGACTGCACCCAGCGGGAGGCTTCAAGCCACTTTGTCCGTTAAGCTATTCTTATGGTCGACCACTTTGTCTAGTCGATGAAAATCGACCAGAATACTCACTCTAGTGCTGACTCACGTCCTTGCCGCACTCAATACTCTAACAGACAGAGTGCCTTCGCATTAATGGCGCGCACCATCTCAGTACAGCCTCTACTACCAACTATGTCAAGGAGGCATACCCTAGAGTACTATTAACTCTGAAAAGTAGGAGATGATTCCACTTGAAATAGTATTAATATTGAAAATGATCAATAACCCCCAGCAAGGATAAGAGCCCTCTATATTTGATAGGGGCATTTTAGATATATCATCTACCAGAAGAAGATATCTTACTGCCAGCCACCCTCTAGGTATGCCATACATCCTATACGCTCTTATTTTGTTACTTGATGATCTCATTTGATCAGTACTAACTTGAGTATCGGAGTGCCTTAACTGGGAGCACCTCAACCAATTTAACGTTTACTGTTGGTTGCAGATCTTAACCCAAAAAGAATATCATTGTTGGATCATTGACCTCCCTAGTTGAATAAGCCTAAACACTACCTCATTCACTAAATATAACTTTCAACCTCATCAATAGGGTTCTATAGCAATGCCAATATGAATTTTGGACCAAAACAGTAATGAGCTTCTATGTAATATATCAAATAAGTTGATTTTCATATAAAATGTTAAATTTGGAGGTTATCTATATCATAATTGCATCACTTATTTCTCAATTTTTATAACAAAAAATAATATAGGAAAAATAATGAGCAGGAGTTGAATGTTATGATATAAAAGAATGCAATGCAAGTTTCAATTTGATCTAAATGAGTTTCTTTTTTTATAAAACTTTAAATTTATAATTAATTGATTGAAAAATCAAGTACATATGCATTTATAATGTCAAATAAGTATTATTATCAATAGTAAAACTTAAAATACAATGATATGACAAATGAATGTGATTAAATTATATTCTATTATTATTTTATATGATAAATAGACTTGAAAATTTATTAATTAATATGTTGTGTGTATGTTTTTTTAAGGATGAATGTTTTAGATTTAAATTCTACTAACTTTTAAGAAAAATAACAAATATAAGATTTTTGGGAATATTTGGATTTGGATCTTTTTTCGGATATTTAATTTTTATATAGATTCGAATATAATTATAACAGTCAAGGTTTTATAGGATTTTAGATTGAATTCAGATATGACATATTATTGAATTTGAATTTAAATCTAGTATGATTCAATTCGAATCTAACCTATTTACGACCTACTTCTTAGGCAATTGTCCAACCCTAGTTACAATTTCCAAATTCTACCTCAAGGTTCTCCTAAAAAATTCCATCCTCATTTGGGAATAGTGAAAATTCTCACCAAAACCCTACCATCCAAATTATCACCAAATTTCAGAAACCTAGCAATCAAAATTCTCGAAATTTGGAGATGATAATCTATCGTCTCTTTCCATGTCCGACGAATACCCTAGCTATCAACAGTGGGAAGTTGCGCGGCTTGACTTTCCAGTACGTCTCCACTTCCCCTACCTTTTTCAAAATTTTCCACGTTTTTCAAGTCTATCTTGTTTTCATGAAAGGTAGTAGCTTGGATTTTGAGATGTCAGACCAAATCCACTGTTCCAAAATGGTGCCCCCTGAACATTTGAAAATTTGTCTGAAAATGGCTGACATCATTTTGCACTGTGTGGAACTAGTAATGGTGCAGAGTGTCTTTTGAATTTCTTTTGGTATAATTTTCTTTCTGCAAGCAGCACATGCTCGAATGTGTATTTAATTGAGATAAACTTTTGTCAAGGCCATTGGGGTGGGGTTTGCACGTAAAAAATGCTACTCACTGAGAACTTGCTGGCGGCAAACAATTAATTAATTATTAATCTCCTGTGTGATCTGTGGTGTTAAAAAAAGAAGTTATTAATACAAATCCTCTACCAAGTTTGTTTTTGTATTTTAGAATCTTTTATTTATTAATGTGCTGTGTTATAGAAGTGTTTTACAGTGAGTTTTGTGGTTATTTGGTTGATACCCTGCGGACACAACTTAGATTTAGGATGACGGAGGTGGGCTTAAGTCATCTAAAAGTAGTTCACACACACACAGTGAAACTAATTTTCTCGATGTTATTGTAATATGCTCCAAAGATTAGCGTTATGCATCTAGCAGGCTTGCTAGGCCCTTATGTTAAATCTGGTCATAAAATACTTTTATGATGGCCGTCAAATTATTGACTCAACACATAAAACTTTCATACACCATAGTTAAATTAACCCTAATTGAAATCTTATAAATATCTAAAGCATGAATGTTTATATTGGAATCTTGACAAATACTCCAATAAGATATCTAGAAGGGGCTTCTTATCTAACTATTGTAAAATAAATGATGAGTTTCAAAAATATTACAGTTGTAAAAGATTTGCAAATGTATAGTAAGGCGTGGCTTGTTGTCACTCCTTACATTTGTATTTTCTTTTATAACACAAAGAGAAGCCACGCCTATAGCCGTTTCTTTTTTCTTTTTTAAAACATAGTAGCGACGCCTCTTCATTGATTTTCTTTTTTCTTTTTATAAATTCAGAAAGTATAAGAGGCATGCTTTGTGTGTGTGCCGCTTAATGAAGGTGAAAAAGAAAAGTGTAAGACTAGTTACTAAATATGGCTAGTCATTTATTGCATTGGGAAGGAAAAAATCATGAATCAACTTTTTCTTCTTGAGATTTCTCTTTGTTAAAAAAAGCACTCATGCAGTGTAAATGTGAGTATTAGGTAACCCTAACACTCATAATTGAATGTATGAGAGAGGAGTGAGTGGAAGGAAGAATTAATATAAAAAAATAATAGGAGAAAAGAAAAAATAGAAAAAAAAAATCAATTAAATAAAAAAAGGAAAAAAAGTGGAAAAATGACAGTGTTCCAAATAAAATAAAAATATTTTGGAATACGATTAAGTCTAATTTTTTTTGTTCAAAATTTTAAATTTATATTTTTGATTATTTTGTATTATTATTTTTGTATTGTTAAAATAATAAATTACACGTTTTATATTTTTTTTGTAGTTTGATATTGATAATGTCTCGGAAGAGAAAAGTAGAAAGAGTTCAATAAATCTGAATGAATTGTATTTCACTAATATCAAGTTGATTTTTTAAATTCTTAGAAAATTTTATATGTAATTTGTTGGTTGATTTTTATATTTTTATTAGTTAGGTTTAATATTATTGTATGATGCAATACTTTAAATGTTGATTTCAATATTTAGTTGAATATTTCGAAAGTGAAAGAAAACAACATGTTAATATTAGTTGCTGTTTACCTTTTCTATTTAATTGTTAGTCAGTTCATACAAAAATGAAAAGAAAGTAAAAGGTCATTATATAGTCTCAATTTTTTCATTAATTGTTAATAATCAAATTGTTAGTAATTTTTATTCATTGTTGATAATATTTATTTAAAATTAAAAAATTTAAATTTAGATAATTAAATTAACTTCTATTAAATGCACATCTTTAAAAAAATTATATATGTATATCTATTTAAAAAATTTATATCTGTTATAAATTATGTATAAATTTATATATTAAATACAATTTATATTAAGAATATAAATTTAATATATTTGTGCAGTGCCTCTGCAACACCTTAAAAGAAGCGCTGCATTCTAGAGATGATCAGCCGTAATAATTTAAAATAATAATTTATTAAAAAACAATATATAATTTTTTAAAATGAAAGTAAATTTTATTTTAGAATAATAAAAATTTTATGATGAAGTTTTAATTTAGAACTATTAAATTTTTATTTAAAAATTTGAATAATTAATTTTTTTTAAAAAAAGTAAAATATACAAGACTTATGTTAAAAATGAGCCTTAAAAATATACTATATTGAAAATTCTTTTATAAATTTACTATTTAATATGATTCAGGTGATACGTATGTAATAAAGATAAAACACACACTTGATATAGTGAGTAATAAGTTTTCATATGTCCTTCTTGAAGGTATGGCATGTACGAACATAATTAATATTGTGATATATTTTGAAGAAAATATTACACAAGATTTTGATTCTTTGAAATATGATCGTCCTGCTTGTGGATATGCACCACTCTTTCTTTGGGCAACATTTACTAAATTGATGTCAAAATTATGTGAAGCAATGGGTTATAGTAAGCAATATTTATTAAAAGTATTAGCAAATGTTTATTTGGATAAGGAGGTCTGAATATCCACAATTGTATAAATAGAAAATGATATTAATTTATCTAACTTGTTGGATCTGAAGGTTGACATGAGTAATGTGAAATTATTTGTTGAAGTTGAACTAGTATGCTATAGTGGTGTACAAGATATGTTATTGTAAGAGGAGTTTGGATCCTACATGTCATTTATAATGCAACATCCTTTTGGCATTGCTTCTACCGCCCTTCAAAATATCTCGGGGGGAGATCAATATACTACTTAATTTGGTAGCGAATATAAATATAGAATTACATACACACAGATAGGGATTCCTGACTTGCCAGTTGTCACATCATAGATGGCTTTACAAATTTTGGGGTCTTTGATATTTATGGTGATACTTCTACATCTCATCAAGATCCTGTCGTTGATACTACTTTTCATCAAGATATTTTGCACACACACTAGTATGAGCCTGAGATCCCACATGTAGAGCAAAACTCCCCTGAAGCTTATACAAAAAGTTTTCATGATCAGGAGATTCGTAATTCAAAACATGATGATTATGATACGAATGAATTAGTTAATGATGTTGATTAAGAGCTAATATCACCACATAGTGAGGGGATGTCTAATCAAGGACAAGTGCCTAGGGCACCAACAATACCTTCTACAACTGATCATTCACAATTTTATGTGGTCATTCTATTATTCTTTGCAATAAAAAAAAATCTGCATGGAGGTTGTAAGGATACTTCATCCAATGCATGAGGGAATTATTATGACAATAGCGGCGGAAAGCTCAAGGTGCATATAATTTTCAAAGATAAGGAGCATATTAAGGCTACTATGAAGGATTTTTCTATACGGGATGTGAGATGCGAATATCGCGTACTTGAGAGTGCACCAAAATCATGGAAAGTGATGTGTAAATTGAAGTGTTCATGCAATTTTAAAAGAGCAAAGCGACTGTGGAAGATTACTAAATATAAGGGCCTTTATACTTGTTTGATGGATGAAGTTTCATTTATTATCAAAACTTAAGTCAATATATGATTGTTATAGACTTATTAGATCATGTTCGTGACAATCCAACATATAAGATAAAGGGCGTGCAACAAAATGTGAGAGATAAATACAGATATGAAATCTTATATGCAAGGCATGAAATGAGTTGAGATGTGCAAGGGAGCAACTTTTTGGCACATGAGAGAGCTTAGTAAAAATGCTACTCAAGTATACGAGAGCTCTCCAAAAGTGGATTTTGGGAATCATTGTTAAGTGGGGACATTAACGAATTAGGATACCAAGATAGAGAATACTAAAATATGTGTTTAGAACCTTCAAACCATGCATGAATAAGTTTAGTATTGCCGCAAAGTTATTAGTGTAGATGGAACCCATATATAGACAAAATAGAGACACAAGATATTGATTGTAATAGCGATAGATGCAAAAAAACAAATTTTGCTATCTTGAAAGTGGTTTCTGGAGATGTTGTCCAAGCATGTTGTTAGAGGGATGGATGGTATGTTCCTAATTTCTGACCGGCATTGTAGCCTTTTATCTACTGTTGGATGCATACCTGATTTCACCCTCTCATGGAGTATATCAATTCTATTTAAGGCATATTTGCTAAAACTTTAATAAATATTTCAAAAATATTGAATTCAAGTATATATGTTAGAAGTTAGTTTCAGAATCCATATTTGAAAATTTGATAGGCATATAGAGAAATAAAGAAAATTAGTAAGAATGTCTATTCATAATTGCAAAATTGAGAAAGCTCAACGGGCTTTTTCTCATGATAGCAGATGGCGTTGTGATAGTTTGTGTATGAACATGTTTAGTGCATCAATGGTGTATTGAAGAGTGCTTAACAACTACCAATTATAGCTGTTGTGTGATAGGCATTTGCTTATTGTGTCAATATAGTTCTTATTTGGATGATCAAAGCTCATATAATGAGGCAGAAATAATAATAGTATAGTTAAACTTTTGCATAATGTGCTTAATAGAGTGATGCTGTCATCTAGAATATATATTAGATGCATAATAAACCTACTTTATCGAGCACATTATGCAAAAGTTTGACTATACTATTGTTGTTTCTTCTGACTTATTACATAAGCTTTGGTCATCTAAGTAAGAAAAGTATTGACACGACAAGCAAATGTTTGTTGCACAATAGCCGCAATTAGTAGTCGACAAGCACCCTTTAGTACTTCATTGATGCACTCAAACATGTTTCTAGTCAAAATATCACAACGCCATCCTCCATTATGAGAAAAAGCTAATTGAGCTTTGTCAATACTATGCAAATATGAATAGGCATTCTCATTACTTTCCTTTATTTCTCCATATGCCTATCAAATTTTTAAATTTAGATTTTGGAATACGCTTTTAGCATAAATCTTTCAATTGAATATTTTTGAAATGTTTATTAAAGTTTGAGTTGACATGCCTTAAGTAGAATTAAGTACTCTATAAGGGGGTGAAATCACGTATGCATTCAACAGTAGATAAAAGACCATGTGTCTAATCAGAAATTAGACACATACCTTCCATCCTCTAACGATGTGCTTGGACAACATCTCCAGAAACCACTTTCAAGACATGAAGCTTTCTTTATCAACCATAGGAAAATCAAAAGCAAAATTTGTTCTTTTGCATCTATAGCTACTACAATTAATATCTTGTGTCTATATTTTGTATATAGCTGGGTTCCGTCTATGCTAATAGTTTTTTGACAATACTAAACCCTTTCATATACTGTTTGAAGGTCCAAAACACATATTTCAGCATTCTTTGCCTTGATGTCCTTGTTCATTGAGGTTTCCACTCAACAATGGTTTCCGAATTCCACTTTTGGAGAGCTCTTATATACTAGGGTAGCATTCTTCCTAAGCTCTCTCATGTGCTGAAAAGTTGCACCTTGACACATTTCATCCTTTGCATATAAGATTTCATATCCATATTTATCTTTTATATTTTGTTGCACACCCTTTATCTTAGATGTCGAATTGTCATGAATATGGTCCAACAAGTCCATAGCAATCGAATTTTGACTTAAGTTTTGATGATGAATCAAAACTTCATCTATCAAACAAGCATGAGGGCCCCCATGTCTAGTAATCTTCCATAGTCCCTTTACTCTTTCAAAATTGCCCGAACACTCTAGTTACACTTCAGTTTACATATCACTTTCCATAGTTTTGGTGTACTCTCAAATATGCGATATTCGCATCTCATATCCTATACAGAAAAATCTTTTATAGTAGCCTTAACATGCTCCTTATCTTTGAAAATCGTGTCCACCTTAAGCTTTCCACTACTATTGTCATAATAATTCCCTTATGCACTAGACGAAATATCCTTATAGTCTCCATGTAGATTTTCTTTTATTGTAAAGAAGAATAGAATGATTGTATAAAATTATGGTTAATCAGTTGTAAGGGGCATTATTGGTGCCCTAGGTACTTGTCGTTGATTAGAGGTCCTCTCACTATATGATGATATTAGCTTTTATTCAGCATCGTTAACTTATTCATTTGTATTATAATCGTCATTTTTGAAATTACTAATCTCCCGATCATGAAAACTTTCTACATAGGGGGAGCTTTGCTCTACATGTGGGATCTTAGGCTCATACTAGTGTGCTCGCTAAATATCTTGTTGAAAAGTAGTGGCATCAACGATAAGATTTTGATGAAATGTAGAAGTACCATCATAAATATCATGAATCTCAGAATTTGTAAAGTCGTTTATGATGACTTATAAGTCAGGAGTCCCTACCTCTGTGTATGGAATTCTGTGCTCATATTCACCACTAAATTGAATAGTATATTGGTTTTCTCACTAGAGATTTTGAAGAAATGTAGAAGTATTGCCAAAAGGATGTTGCATTAGAAATAACATGCAAGATCTAATCTCCCCTTACAATAACATATCTTACTCCGCTATAGCATATTGGTTTAGTTTCAACAAATAATTCCTCATTACTCTTGTCAGTATTTAGATCCAACAAGTTAAATAAATTAATACCATTTTCTATTTTTATAATTGTGGATATTCGGACCTCTTTATCTAAATAAACATTTGTGAATATTTTAGTAAATATTGATTATTATAATCCATTACTTTATACAAATTTGAAGCTAATTTAGAAAATATTGCACAATGAGAGATTAGTAAATATCAGGACAATCATATTTAACAGAATTAGAGTCTTGTATAATATTTCTTGCAAAATATTTCACGACATTAATGATACACCTATCGGCCATACCTTCAAGAAGGATATGAAAATTTATTATTCACTGCATTAAGTATGTGTTTTATTTTCGTTATATATGTATCATCTAAATCATATAAAATAATAATTTAAAAAAATATTTTCAAAAATTTATAGTATATTTTTAGCATAACTGTTTTAATTTTTTTAGGAAATTAATTATTTAAATTTTAAATAAAAATTCAATTTTTCTAAATTAAAATTTCATAATAAAATTTTTATTAAAATTTATTTACATTTAAAAAAATATTATATGTTATTTCTTTTAGAATTTATTTTGTTTAATTATTAGGGCGGATGTCAACCATAATAATTATTAGGGCAAAATCAGTCCTAGAAAGAGACACTTCAATGTTGTTACCCTTTAAACGGTATTAAAATTATAAATTTATATACTATTTATAATAGATATAAATTTTTAAATAAACATACATTTATAATTGTTTTATGGGCATGTTTGTTTTCATGTTGGAGCAATTTGTCTAAATATTTTGGTAAAATAATTTTTGGAAAGTGGAGTTAAGGAATGCGATGGTTATTTATTTGTATTCTGAGTAGTAGGAGGAAAATGTTATGTGAGAAAATTATTTGTTTAGTTGCGTTTTGAGAGATTGAAGGTTGAAATTAATATTTTAAAATTATTTATACACGTATATATACAGATTGGGTAGGGTGGGCAAAAAATGGGAGGGCTAGACGTCCGTGAATGGATAGGAAATGAATTGAAAGGATATTTTGAGTCTTTTTGGGTATGTTTGGTTAGTAGGATTGGGGAATGTGTATGATTTATTTGTTTATATTTTAAGAGTTGGAAAATGAATTAGCAATTTGCAACCTAACATAGTCTATGGATCTGCATTTAATAGAGATTGATTATCTAAATTTGAACTTTTAGTTTAAAATAAATATTATTAATAATTATATAAAAATTATTAATGATTCAATTATTAACAATTAGTGTTAAATTTGATATTCTATAATGCCTTTTTCATTTTCTTTTCATTATTGCACGGAAGCACTAAAAATTGGTGGAAAATGGATAAGATGCTAACATCATGACGCTGGTCTGTTATGATCTATTGTTCGCAGTTCTTTTAGGAAATACATCCCAGCAGACTTGAGATATTTAATGAAATCAGGGCTTCTTTCACCGATTTCTGCATCCTCGGACAGAATGTGAAGTACGAAGAATAATTTCACGTCAAATATTATCGCATTTTAGGATAGTATTTGACAATTGCATGTCTGGAAATTATGAGATCAACTTAATGCATGAAAGAGCCTAGTCGAGTCCAGGCGGTTGAAGTACAAGCAAGCTGCCTTGTGCTTGCTTAATTTTGTCTAAACAAAAAGCGCATCCTTTATATATGCGAATATTTTAATTCCAAGTTAGGCACCGTCATTACCTGATAATTGAGACTAGGGGTGGGTGCTGGTGTGTTTGCAATTCCTGTATTGGATGGACTGCAGGGAGCTTCTTAAATATGTGTATATTGTCCCACATGGTGTCCGTAATTCTGGTTTGCTCAACTTGAGGACTATAAAACTATAGGGCTTGTTTTTTTTTTTTTTTTTTTTTTTTTTTTTTACGATTTGGCCATTTTTTAGAAAAATTTTTGGAAAAATTAATTTTTAGGAGAAAATTTAGAGAATGTGCAGTTTTTTTTAAGGAAAATATAAAAAATAATTTAATAATAAATTGTTTGTTTCTTTTTTTTGTTTTGGGGAGAGATAAATTTTACAATTGATGTCAAATCAGTTGGTTTTTTATTAGATTTGTAGGATGAAAGTGATTTTTTTATCTAATATATTATATATGTATGTAAATTTATACTAGGATAATATGTGTGTATATATATGTAATAATTGATATATTGTTGTAATAAAATGATGTGTAATTAATTCAATTGACATTTTTATTTTAAAATTTATATTTTTATGAATTTGTTAATAAATATTAATTATTTATGAAATTATAAATATATCTTAATTATAAAAAAATCAGCTAATATTATAATTATATCATCATTGTTGATATTGACTTAAATACAAAAAAATTAATTATTGAACATTAATTATAAACTAATTGTTGTTTATTCTTAAAATATAATTATTTAACTATTTATTATTTGCAATTTATATAAATAAAAATTCAGTTATTTATTTAAATAAAATAATATACACATATATATAAGACTTAATAACGATTCATCAAATTAAAAAAAAATAATTTTATATTATATGAAACTAAATTATCTTAAATTATTTTTTAAACGAATAAGCATATATTTATTTATATGTGAAATAGTAAATACTTAACATGTTATTTAAATAATTAAATTAATTAATTAAATTAAATTAATAAGTTATTTATTTACTTTAACTCATTATTTAATTAATGCGTTATTTAATAAATAAATTACTTAGTAACAATCAAAAATTTTTTTACTTATTTTTAATTAATTTTCTTGATAATTTTTTTAATTGTATTAATATTTTTAATTTATTAAACTTAATAGATTATTAAATAAATATCACACTATAATTAATCTTTTTATAATAATTTTAAATAAATATGAATATGAAAATTAATTTTTTTTGAAGAAGATTAATTTATTTATTATATCAAATTAAAATATCTTAAATTATTTATTAAATGAATAAATATATTGTTTAATTAATATATTAAATATTAAATATAACTAACACATTATTTAATTAATAAGTAATTTAATTAATTTAATACCTTATTTTGTAAATATATTATTTATTAAATTTAATTAATTAGTTTAATTAAATTTGTAAACATAAGTTTTAAAAATTTTTTAAGTAGTAAAATTTTAATATTTTCATATATGTATATATATATGAGTGAAGTGTGAGAGTAATAAATAAATGAATGATATGAAAGATGGAGTGAGAAAATGAGAATGATATGAAAGATGGAGTGAAAAAATGAGGGGGTAAGTATGCTTTTTAGGATGTAGAGCTTTTTTGGGTGAATTGTAAGGGGTTTTTTGGGAAAAACAAATTGTAGCATTTTAAGAGAAAAATTGAGGAACGTGCACGCATTTTGGAATTTATTTGGGAGTTGGAAATTTTTTTCCCAAAACCTAGGAGAACAAGCCAATAATTTTTGGCATTTTATGTGACAAAAATTGCTGGATCCCTTCCTTCTCAGCATGAATTATTGGAAGTATGAAATATCATGAAAATTTATGAAAAATCTTTTCTTTTATTTTTCAAGTAGACTGTTTGTCATTTTCCCAGGATTCCACTAGTCATGACCTGCTTTACAGTGGGATGCCTTTATTGCTCACTTGAGAATTTTATAGCTCACTGAGGTGGAACTGGATGGTGGCTTTGCCCACTGAGACTTTGTGGAACTTTGCCAAACTTAGCTGAAAGGGACATCTTAAGTGGCCTTTTCGCTCTAGTAATAACAATGAACTGATCGCTTGCATTCTCTTATAAATTGCAGCAACTGATACTGCTGATCCCCGAGCAGAATACTATCCAGTAAAAATTTTTCTTGTCCTATTGCGTTTCAGAATATGAATCAAAGTGCTGCATTTTCTGCTATTCCTTTGTTTTGCCTTTTGTTTCTGGTTACTTTTGGTAATTGTCAACTGGATTACAGATTTTATGATAATACTTGTCCCAACTTGACAAAGATTGTCAGATATGGAGTTGTGTCTGCCATAGCCAATGAAACAAGGCTTGCTGCCTCTCTTCTGCGCTTGCATTTCCATGACTGTTTTGTTAATGTAACTACAGTAGCTCATATGCTTCTACCATGTAGAGTTTATCTTACTAATAGAAATGTTAAAAAGGAAAGATCATGCATTTCCCGAATTTTTACATGTGAAGACCCACATAAATATCAGTTTGGCTTGGTTCAAGCTCATATTTCTTATATTTACTTTTGTGCTGTAGTTCTCACTGTATTCAATATCTTGTAGTATTGTGTTTACCGTTGCTTAGCTCATGCATAAATTTTTGAATTTTAACTTAACTAAATCTTTTCTTTGGGGAGAGTAGGGTTGTGAAGGGTCTATCTTACTTGATGATAGCAGTGACTTCAAGGGGGAGAAGGATGCATTGCCTAACCGGAATTCGGCCCGTGGGTTTGAAGTCATTGACGCAATAAAAGAGCAAGTTGAGAAAGCTTGCCCATCCACTGTCTCTTGTACTGATATATTGACTCTTGCTGCCAGGGATGCTGTCTTTCTGGTAAAGTACACAACTATCCTATTCTTTTAGAAAGATCAACCCCCACCCCCCACCTCCTACCCCACCCCAATTATTTGTTTCTTTGCCAAAATTTTCATGATGTTGCTGACCTTTCAACTATTAATATCATTAGACCGGAGGGCCCTTTTGGCCTGTTACCTTGGGTCGTCGAGATGGCCTAACAGCAAATGTGACTGCAGCTAACACAGATCTCCCATCCCCTTTAGAACCATTGGAAAATATTACTGCAAAGTTCACCTGCAAGGGCCTTGATGTGAAAGACATGGTAGTTCTGTCGGGTACTAATCCTAAGTCATCTTCTCTTTTAACTCTGTTAACAATAGTGTCGGAATGAATTTTGCAGTTTTGTGCAACTCTTCTTTATCTCTTCCCTGTGAATTAATTCGTGTACTCTGCACCGGTTTTGAGTTGAAGGTGGCTGCTTGCTTTGATTTAAAGTTCAATGATGGATGATAACCTTTTATTTCTGTGGTTGATAAAATTATGCCTTCTTGGAAACTGATTCTCTGCACCCAAACAATTGTTGAAATAATATCAGGAAAATGTTCTAGTAGTTATTTGATGGATGATCCATCTGTTTTGAGGATCTGCTTTTTCCCTTTCTCTTTTTAACGACAACTCATCTACATCTATTTTATACAAGACTTACTCCTGAAATGACGAATTGTCCTTCCTCCATAATGGGGAGATAACTATTTAAATCCGACCATGTAATTTGACATGCATTCAGAGTGGATTTTGAACGCTTGCGTATAAGCTGGAAGGTAGAATTGATATATATAAATCCTTCCTCGTCTAAGCAGACCTGTTGATCTATACAGGCGGCCACACTATTGGCTTTGCTCAATGCTTTACATTTAAACAGAGACTTTTTGACTTTGATGGGGCCGGTAATCCCGATCCAACACTTGACGCATCACTACTAGGCACTTTGCGCAGCATTTGTCCTAATCAAGACGATTCTGACACCAATTTGGCTCCTCTTGATGCTGCTACATCAAGCAAGTTTGACAACAGCTATTTCAAGAGCCTTGTTAACAGTTCTGGGCTTCTACAGTCAGACCAAGCTCTCATGGGTGACAATAAGACTGCTGCCTTAGTGTTAGGCTACAGCAAATTTCCTTTCCTATTCACAAAGGACTTTGCCACATCAATGGTCAAGATGAGCAATATAGGTATCCTTACAAGACAGAAGGGAGAGATACGTAGAAACTGTAGAGTGGTGAATTAGAAGTTTGTCTGTAAATGTGAGTGTCATGAGTAAATTCATGGCAAAGACTAGTTGGAATTTTTAAGTTTGTAAGATGAAATAGATTTTGTGGTTCTGATGGATCCTAAAGTCCAGGGAATTGTGATGTAGCTTACTTTGAAATTATCATAATAGTTCCTCCAGAAATGGCTTCGCAAATTTCTTCTTTACAGAAACATATTGCTGCCATGCACAATCTTCGAGTGGAGCTCGGTTTGATTGATGCCTCTGAGTACATCCGGGTTCTAACATTTAGTTTCATGTCTTGGGACATTTGATTTGGTGCTCCCCGGCACAGCTTGGTTCTAACACTTTAGAGCCTGTTTGTATTTGTTTTTACCATCCACTTTCGTTTTTAACACGATCAGAGAATACAAAGCAATCAGTTTTTAGCTTTTTTCGCCCAAAAAATTCCTCGGTTTCATTTTCACTCTCGTTCTAAGTCTATCCATCATCTTACTATTGTATCAATTAAACTCAAATATATTTTGACTTAAAATTTCACTATCATTTTAAAATTAATAATATATATATATATATATTAAAAAAATAATTTTTTTTAAACATAAAAAAAATATAAATCTACTAATTTTTTAATTATATACATACTCTAATCATTACTTTTCAATAAAATATGTAAATACCATTTTATTTTCAAATGTAAACTCATAATTAACTTTTAATTTTTGAGAATGACATAAAATAAAAACAAGTTCGAAAACATATCCAAAGAGGCACGTAGTCTTGATGCCTTTGGGCGTTGGACTATATGTCTCCGAGCATAGTTCCATTCTGATATATTAGTTGGATGCATTTGGGCATTAGGATCTATTGCCAATAAACACAACTCGTTTCTTGCATTTAGTTTGGTGCATTTGGTCATTAGGTTATTCAGATATATATTACCAAAAAAGAATTTTTTTTTAGAGAAAGCATTATAAATAATAAATATTTTATCTGTTTAATAAATTAATATTTTTTTATTCTTAAATTAAATTATAAATTATACGCAATGCACATAAAGTGCACATAAATTGTTTTTGATATATGAGATAGAGAGAATTTTGGTTGGAGATATTCCACTTGTAAAAAATAATTCATTATTATCACTTAAATAATAAGTTTTATCTTTTAGATTCTTTTCTTTCTAAATAAATATTATATTTTAAATTTTTATTATTTTTTAAGAGTTTGATATTATTTTACATTATTTTTTAGAGAGTTAAATATTATTTTATATTATCTTTCACGAAGTTAGGAGTTTTATATATTAGTATGAACAATTTGAGAAATAGAATTATTTAATTTTCTCTCTATGAAAAAGACTTTTACTTTTTTTTAAGATTTGTTACATGCTTTCTTTTATTCAAGTTATTCGGGGAATTTTTTTTTTCCCTTCTATATTTGACCCGTTAGCATCAGTTTTGCTGACTGTGGGATGGAGAATAATTCAAATATAAAACTTCCTATAATAATAACTTCTTGCCTTGATCGATGATAACATTATAGAAAATCTATGTAAATCTTTTTCTTTAATCAAAATCTTACATCAAAAACTTGTTAGGGGGCCGTTGGGCATTGGGATTCTTTCCCACAGTATTCCCCAATGTATAAGTCAAAATATATGTTTTATTTGCTAGAAGAATATTAAAATTTGCTAAAAAAAAAAGGATATATATAAGGGATTTATTTATAATTATTATAAGATTGCGTCTAATGAGAGAATTATTTTAAAGATTTTGACTGAAGGGACATATGTCATTGAGAAAGTGTTGACAGATGGTATTTGGCTGAACTTATAAGCTTCTCAAAATATTTTATAAAATGTTTAAAAACTTATAAGTTGATTAAAAGTATTTAGTAATTTTTTTAAAGAAAGAGTTCATAAGATTTTAAAATAAAATATTAGGAGCTTATAAGCCCTTTTAAAAAAAGTAAGGAGACCCTAACTTATTTTTAATATCTTATCAAACCCCTTCATTTTTAATCATTTTAATTACAAAATTACTATTATTAACATCTTATAAATTCCAAAATCTTATTTTATTCAAACACTTCAACAACTTATTTTAAAAATAAGATTTAATATTTTATAAACTCCAAAAACATCTTATAAGATGTAAGAGTTTATAAAATGTTTAAAAAAAATTTAGCCAAACACCTTCTTAATTGTACATATAGTCATTTTTTTGTACATTTGTTTTTTTTTTATTACGTACTGTTTTTTTTCCGAACTATAACATATCTGCTTCCCTATATATCTTTTCATTCTTACTATTGTGCATCGCAATAAATGGTGAATATATATATTTATATTTTGATGAGATAAAAATCATGAATATACTTGCTAGTTTAAATCTACGAGAATAAGCTAGAAATAAGGCTGGTGGATGCAAACTCAATTTTGACTGTATCACCTTCTTGTCGTGGTCTCATGGCCCAACCTTTATTTATTATATAATTTAGGTCGACAAATTTATATCAATCCTATTGGATACTTAGTTCGTCGTTCGTAAGAGAAAAAAGGAAAATTTAAATTAAAACAAGCTGCATATCAAGAAAAAGGGAGTTGTGCTACGGATAAATCAATTAGGGAGGTCGAGTATTTAAATTTGTGTATAACTTGGAGCTTGAGATTTGCAACCACAACACACATTAAACTAGCTGAGGGCCCCCGGCTAAGGCACTCCGACGCTCAAATTAGTTCTGATCGAGATGAAGAGATCGAACAGAACATAAAGAATGTAAGGCTTATAGTATATTGGGCATTACCCTAAGCATAGTTAAACCTGAAGTATTTATAGCCTTTTGTAGGCGTGATTTGACCATAGTACTCTTATCAGGTATACTGACTTTCGTCTTTACTAGGGGATTATGGTCATTTCAAATCCAAATCCCAGTACTGTTCCAAATAGCTAAATCTCCTGTTTTACTGAATGAATAGTGCCAGTGGAGGCGCGTCTTTGCCAAAGTTGGTGGCAGCGGCTGTACCGGCTGTCACGCATCATTAATGCGGAGACATGCAGCCTGTTAGACTAATAAATCCGGCAGGGATCCGAGTCAACGCCGAAGTGAGTCTTAAAGTCAATACATGTCGACCAGACTCGAATATTCGAACTTTTGGAGTAGTCTTGAGGTTGATACGGGTCGACTGCGAACCCTACCAAGTGAGGTCGTTACCGATCGACCAAACAGACTTACTGTTGGACCTCCTGAGCTGTCTCATTTGATATTGGACCTACTGGGTCATTTGATGTTGGGCCTGTTAGACTTATTGGGTTATCCCGTATCAATATCAATTCTAACTTATTTGCATTCAAATGGAACAAACAATGTAATAAAATTTCGTTGTATTTTCATTCAAATGGAATGATGTAGGACTATCAATGGGTCAGATTTGGATTGATCATACTCAATTCAAGTCCGAATCCGAAAGTAATATATTAGATCCAAATTCGATTTAAGATCCATCGAATTTATAGTTGGTATAATCATATCCAAATTCAAATAAAAAATGCATATCCAAAAAATTTTAAATTCGAATACTTCAAACATCATCATATATTTATTATTTTTCTAAAAATTTAGTAAAATCTAAATTCAAACAATCATCCTTAAAAAAATACACAATAAATTAATAAATAAATTTTCAGATTTATTGATCACTTAAAAGCAACTATAGAATTTAAATCAATTATATCCATTTACCACATCTTTACATTTTAGGTTCTATTGTTGATAATAGTACTTATTTAACATTAGAAATACATAGTTTATACATGATTGTTAATCAATTAACTATATATTCAAAGTTCTATAAAAAAAAAATTCATTTTGATCAAATCAAGATTTATATTGCATTCTTGCCATATCATAGCATTTAGCTCCTACTCATTATTCTTCCCACATAATTTTTTGTTATAAAAATAGAAAAATAAGTGATATAATTATGATATAAATATGCTCAAAATCCAAAAATTTCTATGAAAAACACATAACTTTCTTCATCTAAATATCTACTTTAGCATTACTATAGGAATATGTATATATATGTGTAATACCATATATATAATCTATACAATTATATATAGTACAGCAGTGTGGGACTTATATTTATGTAATTTTGATTCTAATTGTGAAATTTTAGTCAAATGGCAAATTCTTAGAATTTTGAGTTTTTTACTTTATTTGAAAAAATTTCATTGATTGTTTATTTGCTTTTATATTTAATTTTAATACGATCAACTTATCTATTGTAATGACACAATCATGTTGTGTTTATCCAGAATTGTAATATTAGATTTTTATCTGATAAGATAATTCAAAAAATATATATTATCATATTTTTTATCTCACTAAATAAGTTTATAATTTTAAAAATATTTTATAAGCACCATATTAAGCGCTCTTATCACAAAATTCTATTTTACAAATTTAATTTATCACAAGATTAATAGATAAATATTTTATTTATTTTATATGTAAATTTTGTTATTCCATAATTATTCTTTTTACATTTTATTTTCATCTAATTCATGGTACAATCCTATATTTTTAGTTGTAGGACTTCTTTCCCCAATTAGCATAATATAATAATATTTTTTTTCTTTTTAACTAATTTAAAGGTCATTTCATAGAAAAGTTTTAATATTTTTTTGTTATACATTTTTATATTGTTTTTGCTTTATTTTTATTTTAAATCAATTAGATACTTTTCTAAAATATTTTAATATTTTATCAATATTATTACTTTATTGTTTTCTCAATATTTGTTTAAAATTATAGTTCTTATAACCAACTTAGGATTTTAATGTTTATATTACTTAAAAACATCAGCATGCGGTATTTTTTATTTCAATTATTTATAGTTTATGTATTTATTTTCAATACTATTTTTAAATATTTCTATATGTTCATGTAAGAATTTATCTTTGATATTGAATTTTTATTTTACTATTATTTTAGTGACAACTCTATCGATTTGCCTAGATAAAAAAAATTATATGTACTTCATATTTGAGTAATGTACCACAAAAAATATGACGTTATGAAATATTTTAACATATTATAATTTTGTGAAGTTGTTGAGATTATTTCAATTTTCTTATCAAATGAATGAAAAATATTATATATATTTTTCTATAAGATATTCATTAAATTTATTAGCATTTGATTTACCCATTTCTAATTATGTGCATATAAGAAAGAATTTTTTTAAATTTTTTGCATGTAATATCATGTGTTTTGATAATTTTTTTCAATTGGTTGATTCTTTACTTATTATAATATTTTTATAAGAAAATTATTTTATTTGTCTTCAATAAAAAAATTATTTATAAAAAATTATGTATATACAACTAAAAATCAAAATTTCATTGCTAAGTAAATATTTTTTCACAATCGATATATTTCATAATTAGTAATTTATATTCACTTTGATAATATTAACTATAAAAAATTAAATAAATATATGAAGTAATGAAATTATCTAATAAATATACGTTCTAATAAATATTAACTTATTTTTTCATTTAAAGAGTTAGATTTTTTTAAAATTTAATTATACATTTTTATCCATAAAAACTTAAAATTTATCCCCAAAAGATAGTTGATATTTAAGTTATTTCAAAACCACAACCAATTTTTCATACTTAATAAATTCTTTCATATTTATATAGATATAATAATCACTTTATGTTTAGTTGAAGTAATACAATATGCAATTATTTTTAATTTAAGATTATTAAATGAGTAAAATATATTCAATTATTTGATCAAATAAATTCTTTTATTTTAATTAAATAAATTATTTCTAAATATATACAAAGAAAATTGTATGTTACAAACTACTTATTGAATTAGTTATCAAATAATTAATAACTTAATGTAAATTATTTTCATAGTTAAAATACAAAGAGATTATATATTTACTCTAACAGAAAATATTTAACATTTAAAATTCTCAAATGTCATGAAAATGTAACTATAACTTTCAAAATACTAAGAAATCATATAAAAATTCTTTATATTTAAAAAAAATTATTTTCTTATTTATCATATATAAGTATAAATAAATATATATATAATTTAAAAAGCGTATTTAGTAAAATATTTTGTGCTTTTTTTTATTTTCTTAATTATTTATTTATTTATTTTTTAAATTTTATCATTTTATGAATTTCTATATAATTTACAAACTTAGAGTTTCTTGATATTGTATAACTTATTTAAGTATAAATTATCTTCAAACATAATATTTTTAATTAAAATATTTATATTATTTATTTACTTAGTAATAAATTTTCTTTTATTAAATGTTAAAATAATTACAATTCATATTTGAATCATATATAGTAAAATAAATATTATTATAAAATAAATTATTTTAATTTTAAAATTATTTTTGGTGCATCGCACTTAGCACATGTTAGTACTAAATATATTCGAATTCAGATTATTAATAAATCAGATAAAATTATATCCATATTCGCTTCATTTATTTTAAATTTCAAATTTTTTTAATTAAATTATAGCTGTCAAATTCTTTATTAATTAAAAATTTTAAATAGTTAAATCAAATTCAAATTAAATATGAATTAAAATTTACTCAATTGACAATCCTTGATATGGGATAGCTTAGCAGGCCCAATAGGCCAAATTTCAAATGAGACAGTCCACGAGGCCCAACTTGATTCGTTATAATCTAGTAGGCCCAGCAGGCCCAGATTCAGAAGAGACAGCTTATGAAGCTCAGAGGCAAGTCAGTCTGGTCGACTTGTATTGACCCCATATGGTAGCCCCGCAGTCGACCCGTATCTACTTGAGGGCCACTTCCAAAGCCTTATCATCCAAGTCTGGTCGACATGAATCGACCTCTGGTTGCAAGTTGGACAAGTTGAACCTCTCGACAATGATTATACGTGACAGCTGATGTGACTGCTGCCAACGGATGTAACCGCTTCCAACAACTCTGGCAACCCTGCCAACAACTCTGGCAGGAGCGCGCTTCTACTGATATGACTATCTAGAAAAACAGGAGATTGTGCCACCTGGCACAGTCCCGAGATTTGAGCAGAAAATGACTCCCAACCCCCCGTCATGGGAAAAACCAAGTATACCTGATAAGGGTATTTGGATAAAATCACACCCTCATCAGACTATAAATTCTACAAGCACCACATCAGACTATAAATTCTACAAGCACCACCACACTCAAGGTAATGCAATTACACTATTCACTACATACCTACTCTATACTTTCCGTTCTATCGAAAATCTAACTTGAGCGTTGGAGTGCCTTAGTTGGGGCACCTCAGCTAGTTTACGTGTGTTCTTGATTGCAGATTTCAAACCCAATAACATTCAAATCCACCGGAGTTCCGGATCTATAAACTCTTTGAAGCATCAATCCTATAACAATATAATAAATTCATATCGTGCTTATGCTTCATTGAGCATGGATTATAAAAATCAAAATATAAATAAAATGTGCAGTGTTTGTCTGGGGCAGAAACAAAAAACTCTTCTTCTCATGAGCTACAAGCCTATTCTATGCTGCAGAATTGCAACGTGTGGGCTACGTGACAAAACCCACGACCACAAACGTACGGGCAGCAACCTTGCAGCCAGCCCATATATGCGTAACCCAAATTGTTTGTACGTACGGCTTTCCAAGATTGTACCGCGCTCTCTTTTTATAGACATTAGACGCTATATCATACAGAAGTTTCGTCCTACTCCGAGCCTTCCCATTTTCCATCCGACCACTGACCTCAAACCCTTGTCAAAACCTCCTGCCAAACAAGATTACTTGCCTTTTCTTTTCCTTGTCCTTGCTGTTTTTCATCTCTCATACCTGAAACCTTTGGCTCTCTCGTTAACTGAGGGCTCACGTTAACTGTGTGTCTTGGCGTCAACTTCATCAGCGGAGAAGGTTTTTAGTCTGTGTTTCTGGCATTTATAGTTTTCGGGTTTGTTTTGTTTTGTTTTGGGGTAGAATAGAGGGCGAATGGCGAACCCGAGGTGCTATTTGGATATTAGCATTGGAGGAGAAATGGAGGGGAGAATTGTGGTGGAGTTATTTAAAGATGTGGTGCCTAAAACTGCTGAGAATTTTAGAGCCCTCTGCACTGGAGAGAAGGGCGTTAGCCCTCACACGGGCCTTCCTCTACATTACAAGGTTTAGTTCACAGACACAGACATCTGCATTTCAATATTAGTTCTAAGTGCATCTTGTTATGGGTTTAATATGGTATCTGTTTCTTTATCTGTGTATTGGCTCTTTGCATGTGTGTTTTGTATTATTGTTGATGCTTCAAATTTCACTTCTGGGAATATTGAATCTAGAACATAAAATTCACTTATTTGTTGAATTGTTTGGTTTGGAACTTTGTTGCATGAGTTTTCTCCGGGTACAGGTGCCTTGGAGTGAAAGGCACTGTGAAACTGGTTGAAACTGCTTTTGTTCCTGAGGAAAAATTATTGAGAAATAGGAATCCACATTATATTCTAGTATGGAATTGTTCTTTTCTCCTGAATTTATCCGAAGGATTTGTTACAATGTATTGGATGCAATTTGAAATGTCTTATGAATAAGATTCCATTTATTTTTTATTTATAACAATTCATTCTGTAATTATCAGAATACCTGTCATGGGAAAATGATCCATTTCAAAGGAAAAAAAGAAAACCAATGACAATTGCTTATCTTAGATTTTATAGGATTCGAAAGCTGAATATTATTAATAAATTTCATTTTATCTTTTACAGACTTCAAATGCAACAAATTGGAATTAATATATTTTGTATATTTTCTATTCTGCATATGGATTGAAGCTTTCACCATTTTTCTGTTTCTTATAAATCAGTGAAAAAGTTGAAAGTCAAACTGTGAAATAGCTCTCTAGTCTCTACTGCCTTCAACAAAGATGTTTATAAACTTGTTATAGATATGATTCTTAGTCATGATTATTAAGCTCGTGCATGTTTAATGCGCCTTTGTAATGAGACTTCAAAAATGTGTGACCAAATATTAGTCAATGCATATGTCTTTTAACTCTGTTTTAACCTTTTCCAATTCAAATCCTTCTATGATGTCTCTTTCCTCCATTCATCTTGATTTGAGTTCAATGTTTAATACAGGGTTCATGCTTTAATCATATTATCAGAGGTTTTATGGTGCAAGGGGGTGATATATCTGCTGGAAATGGAGTCTCTGGAGAGTCCATTTATGGGGTGAAATTTGAAGATGAAAATTTTGACCTAAAACACTCAAGGAAAGGAATGCTATCAATGGCTAACTCTGGTCCAAATACGAATGGGTCTCAATTTTTCATTACTTCAACCCAGGCGACTCACCTGGATGGAAAGCATGTAGTCTTTGGTAAGGTGATAAAAGGATTGGGGATTGTTCGTGCAATTGAGTGTGTTGCGACAATGGATGACCACCATTCTAGTGTTGATGTTGTGGTTGCTGACTCTGGAGAAATTCATGAGGGTGCAGATGATGGGACAATTAACTTCTTTAGAGATGGTGATTTGTACCCTGATTGGCCAGTGGATCTTGATACTAAACCGAATGATGTTGTGTGGATGATTACTGCTGTGGACACTATCAAAGTCCTAGGAAATGACTGGTATAAGGTAGTTATTTTACTTTGTAATAAGTTTTCTCTAGTTGTGGGCTTCTCCAATTTTTGTTGCAATAAATAGCTTGTTTTCCTGCTTTATGAACAAGTTCCGATGACTTACGCTGTATAAATTTGCAATAGTGCATAAAATCAACTGACATATGATAGGCACTGAATCAATTTATATACCTGGGATCTTATTACATTTACAGAAACATGACTATAAGATGGCTATCAGAAAGTATCATAAAGCCCTCAAATATCTGGATTTATGCTGGGAGATGGAAGGCATTGATCATGGTATACTACATATCTACTGCACCATGCTAATTTTAAAAATGTTTTAATAACTGAGTATGGATGAAGTAGCTGTATTAGTCTGATAGAATCATACCTACGTTCGTACAGTGCAGAATGTATATCTGAGGAAAACAAAGTCTCAAATACTTGCAAATAGTTCTGTAAGTTGTTCTGCCTTCTCTCTCTTTCTCAGCCAAAAAAATTAAAGAAACAAAAAAGAAAAGAAAAAAAATGCCAGGGTCACTTGCATTGCTCTTTTTGTTGTGCCAAATGATATTTGGCTTCCTTGCTTCAGGTCTGCAAATTGAAGTTGGGAGATCTTAAAGGAGCATTGCTGGATGCAGACTTTGCAATTCGTGATGGAGAGGCTAATGCAAAAGCTTTCTACCGCCAAGGCCAGGTTGGCGTGTCATGTCAATCTGACTATTACGAGGACCAGCTTTATTTTCTTCATGTTTTAGCAGACCATTCCACTAGAATATAATTCAACTTTTGGAAACTCTTTTGCTGAACAGTTCTTCTAGATAGTAGAATTACTAGTTTAATATGCACATGTTTTAAAGTTACCTTAAAAACTTGCTCTTCTGTGGAAAGTCATGTATAATTGCTAGTTTCCCTTATACTTCTTTCAGGTATATATGGCACTCAATAACATAGATGCAGCAGCTCAAATTTTTAAGAAAGCATTAGAGTTGGAGCCAAATGATGGTAAGGAGCACATAGTTACTGTAGAAATCCTCAAATGTAGTTGCATAGAAAATCCATTGCATGAAGTGCTTGGAGCTCTGGAGGCTGCAAATATACACATCCTCCAGCTTTATGCTTTTATTTCTGGGGTTACTTGAACCTAGAAGCCATAAGGAATGAATTTTAGATTTGTTTAACAATTTATGAAAAGTTCAATATGCAAATACTTCTACATGACTGGAAGTAACGAGAATTGCTTTTATTTTTAGGTGGTATTAAGAAGGAGCTGGCTATTGCAAAGAATAAGGTAAGTAACTTTCAAATTTACATGAACAATATTGTGAATCATGTATTTAAGTTGTTTTAATTGGTTGAAATGTTAATTGTTAACAGATTGCTGATAGGCGTGAACTGGAGAAAAAAGCTTACTCAAGAATGTTCCAGTAGAAATTGAAATGTTAGATGTAAATCGCAATATATGGGATTATACTCAATTCAGAACCAAATTTTTTACATGGTTATGGGGTAGAAAACATTCTGAAAGAGAAAACATCGATCTCTGTGTGGCCAATCATTTAAAGTATTTTGATATCTTCTGTCCAAAACATGATTTTATTCGAAAGCAAATGAATGATTTCTTTTTCTTGGCTATAAAATTGTCGGTGTTGTTTCTGAATTGCTGCTGTGGATTCCTTTTATTAACTCCAGTTGGTGACTTCACCTGAGCTTTAGAAAAGTGCCTATGATTGGTTTGGCTCCGGGCTTGGCTATTTGCCTGTCCCTCTGTTTTTTTCATGATAGTTTCTTTATAAATTGTTTGCCTCGGCATATTCCTTTGGCTATAAATGTTGCGAGGATATAAGGTCTGCAGTCTCCTGAAAGCTGCATCTCGGCTGATCTCTGCTGCAATCTTTTCCTCTGAAGATACTGAAATTCGCCATTCTGCTAGTGAAGTTTGTTCACTAGCTTCTCTTTTTAGATAGTCATATTCCTTTTGAGTAAGCTGGACCATGATTTTGGCTGCCTCCGAGTTATCAATGTAACGAAGTGCTTGAGCTGCTGAGTTGCCGAAAGCTTCTGACTCCAGCTGTATTGCTTCATAAGTGAGTTGCAATGTCTGAAGAGTCTGCTTCTTGAGCCGTAAAACTAGTTTAAGTTTTGATCTCCTTCTGCGCTTTTGATCTATTTTCATTTTCAGTTTTTCCATCTCTTCCTGTGCCTTATGAAGAGCTTGATTCTTTTCATTGATCATCGTACGTAATTTCTGTTCTTCCTCTTTTGTGGACTTGATGCTCATATCTGTAGTTCCCAGCTGAGCTTGAAGCTCTGAAATGGTAGAGTTTACTTTGGAAACTGTGTCTTTTGCAGTTGCTAACTCTGCTTGCATCTTCTCAAGCTCATCGATGAGGGGTCGAGAGTCTAACCATGCTTGCACGGCGTCATCTTTAGCCTGTTTGAGATCTTTCTTCATTCTTTCCAGTTCTGCAATTTTGGCTGACATTAAGTTGCTGCTATTTTCTTCCGAGACCCTCTCCATTTGCTTCTTAATATATTTCAAATGTGTTAAGCTTTATTCTTGCCATCTGATTTACAGTATCTTCTACTTGTGATTGTATTTATGTTCTTGTTTGACTGGTTTTATCTACTGAGTTGTTATCTGAATAGTCTGTCATTGGAATTCTTTAATGTTCTCGAAAGCTTTGTTATTATAAAGGCTTGTTTTTAGTACAGAATTTGTGCCAGTCTGGAAGCATTTATGCATTGACGCATAAAACACATGCAAAGTTCAAGAATTGCTGCCCAAAAATGAGCTTTGGATGGTACAAGAATCCTAAGCATCATGGTCCAATTATCTTATTGTAGAGACAGCTAGGGATTTAGACAGCTAGCTTGGGATTTTAGACATGATTTAGAATGAGGAGTTTTGTGCCCTTTGGTCGGTTGTATGTTATGTGTGAAGATGATGTCATTGAACTAATTGATTACTCGACAATATGTCATAAAGGAAAAGATATTTGTATATATATATATATATATTTATGTATATATAATATGTGCGAAAATGATACCATTAGATTAATTAGTCACGTGGCAACATTAAAAAAAAAAGAAAGGAAAAAAAAAGAAAAAAAGCATTCATATATGTGATAGTATTGCATGCAGTGTTATTCTTGGATTCTGGGGTTGCAAAAGGTTTAATAAATTTTCAATTAATTCTGAAAAAGTTTATTTTTATAGGATTTTTTTTGTTAATTTCTGGATGTACCAATGGTCATCTTGAACATGTGTTAAATTATGTCCATCTATGTGGATAATTTTTTAATGTCCGTGCATTATAAATGCTAAAAGAGCACTATAAGAAAACTTTCTTTAGGTTTGAAGAATGAGCACAAGGGAAATGTTCAGATATAATTTGAGAGAGACATTTTTCACTCTACAAATCTTCTTAAACAATTTGTTAATCCTGCCCACAAAGTTTTCCCGGCTGATGCCATGAAAGAATAATATTCATATCAGTACGACATAATCCAATGTTATAGTTTTGAACGAAAAGCACAAATATCGAATATGTTTCGATCACTTGTATAAATTTAATTTTGGTACATGAATTTGAGTATTTTATCGTTTGGGGATTAAGTAGGGTGACAGGCTACTGATTGACAAGCTTAATTTTTGCATTTGTTTTTGGTTTAATTATTTCAAGCAGTAGAAAATCCAAATATTACACACCAGAGATTTGCAAACAAATCAAGATTTTAGCTCTACTGCTAGCATGTGATGACAAGAGGCATAATTCCAGTTCCCAGCAATAATTCAAGTATTGATGAGTATCTGCGGATAAAACCAAGTTAGGCAGCAATAATTCAAGTATTGATGAGTATCTGCGGATGAAACCAAGTTAGGGCCATATCTGAGAGATAAACTAAGCGGGTAATATGGGAAAATTGTAAAAATAGGAAATATTATTTTGCAAAAGAGGATTGGAATTAATGCAATAATGTTATGGCAAACTAGGATTATAGCTATAAAAAAATTGAAAAAAAAAAAATTACAAGGCCATTGGAGAGAACATTCAGTGCTGAAATATGTTTTTGTGATGCTTGGCTGGCATAGCTTTGTATCCCGTCATATGCCATGTATATTTTGATAAAGAAAAAAATTACAAAATAGGACTATAAGTAAGGCTATCTCTCTAAAGAGGACCGGAATTAAGGAGTAGTAAAAAGGATAATCAATTTTAAAAAGCAAAACATTAAGGAACAACAAAAAAGATATTTACATAATACTGAAATATTGAGTAGCAAAAAGTTGGCAAAAATTGATGACATTAGAATGCTAGAAATTTGCCCGTTTCATCCAAAATGACTGCTGATACAAACTCAAATGAAAAATGTATGAAGCTAGATTGCTACATAATTCAGTCAATTAATCCAAAAATGACTAATAATCCAAAATTGGATAAATTGACGAGTTTTCTTTAGGTGAAAATTGACAATATATCTCTTTATTTCAGTTTTATGTGTTATTTTTTTTGCCGCTTCTTGAGTTTGGTTATCTTTTTTACTATTTCTTAATTTCGGTCATCTTTTGCAAAATTGCTTTATTTATTGTCCATTTTTGTAATTTTTTCTTTATCAAAGTACACAAGGTATGTGACAACGCACAAAACTATGCCAGAAAACAGAACAGAGCTCGCGTGCCTCTTTTACTGCCAAAGCTTCTGCTGCAATCGGTGAAAGGGGAATATTAACAATCTTGGAAACCACCAAGCAATACACTGTCCTATGTGGTTGCAAGCTACTACACCAATTCCAGTCGATTGGGCATGCTTAAAAGCCCCTGCATCAAAGTTAACTTTTGCTTGTCCCTCAGTTGGAGCTATCTATGCAGCCATGTTTTCAATTTACTCAACTACCAAATGTAAGTTATTAGTTTGAATTCATCAATTTTGCATCGAGCAAAGTTGATAACATCTTGAGGAGTCCAGTTTCCCCCTACAAAATTTGCCTTGCTTCTTCTATACCACATGCTTAAGCAGGAAACCAGAAAAAACTCAAAACATTTCAGCTTCCAAGGAATCATGCACTTTTTGGAACCAATCAATAACAGAAACAATAGAATTTGATAGGATGGAAAGCAGTTTATTTAATAGGGCCCAAACTTGTCTTGCAAAACGACAATACCACAGGCAGTACATAGAATCCTTCTCCATATTTTCGCATATATCACAAAAAGGATTAGAAGACAATCGTTTAATCACCAAAGACCTATTTGTTGGAAGAAAATCTCTGGCTGTGCGCCAAGCAAATTGTTTCACTTTTGGGGATATCTTTCACTTCCAAATAAAACAATAATCTCCATCGTTAGCACTACTAGTAGTTCCTCTTGTTTCCTCAAGCATACGATTTTTCAAAGACATAGCTAGATAATAAGTAGAGCACACAAAAAACATCCCAATTTAGTGTAATGTAATCTGTCCTCATTGTTGATGCTTCCAAGTGCTATTGACAAGATGACTCCATTTTCAGATGGAAGGAAAATTGTGTCTATTAAATCCGTCTTCCATAATCTTGAGTTCGAATCATTCAAATGTGAGAGCGTAGCATCAATTGGAAAAATCTTTGGAGGAGAAAAAACTCAGAGTCATGGCTCCTCAGTAGCCAAATATCCATCCAAATCCTAGTCCTCATAAGAAGCCTCCAACCTTGCTTTGTGAGCAAAGTATTATTTAATAGTCTAATATCACGAAATCCCATTCCCCCAAACCTTTAATTTCAGCCAGGATCTTCCCATTTCACCAAGTATATTTTCCTCGTTCCCTTAGTTCCTCACCAGAAAGTTGTCATTATTGATTAGGTATCTCTGACTAGTCCATCTGGTAATTTGAAGCAACTCATGACATATGTGGGGATTGTCTGTGCTACTGCCTTGAGCAAGATTTCTTTCTGCAGCGCCCAACCGGAAGGTGCTTGCTTCGGATTGAGGTGTTACTATGATCTTATTCAAAAAATTCAAAACAAAATATGCGCCCCCAAACTTTTTCAAATTTATATAATTCCATGTCAATGCAAATGCTAATCATTTCAACTTACTGCTCTATAACATTCCACCAGAGCTACTATTACTTGCACACAATCAATAAAACCATAAACTTATATTTACACAAAACTCACATCAAAAGTGATTGAATCTAAACTCAACACTCTTGAGACAACATGATAAGTCATATACTTAGATATCGCAGACTAGTTGCTCACAAAGGCTATACTAACTTAAATGACATTACTGAAAATAGAATTCATAACGTCACTACCACCAAAGTCTTAACAACCTGAACAGGTACATGCCGAAACTGTAAGTGTGATCACATACTCCAAAGTTCATAATAGATCTAAGTCCATGATTGTCACTAGTATCAAACCTGCATAAGCATAAGCATCTACAAGGCATCTCGTAGGCTTCAACTTACATACATAGTACTTTACATAACAAGTCTAGATTCTGCACATCTGAAAGCCAATAACAAAAACTATAAGCACTGATGTAGCCTATGGTGCTCCACCTGCTACCTGTCACAGCCTAGCGGGAAAAAGGGAATCAGGAACACAAAAGAGGCATAAGTCCTAGTAACTTAGTGAGGTATATAACAATCAATCAAACATGTAAGGTGAGGGAAGAACTGATAAAAAGTTCTAACAAAATCAACACACAGTGAGTAAAGATAAATGAAATGACCAAAGGGATCAACATTTCATAGAATAATATACTGATAAAAATGAAATTGGAATAGATGATACATACAACAATGGAAATGTAACTTAACAAGAGATTGCACAGAAACCAATTGTTACAACTTAACAAAGTTGTTGGCTAGGTCCAACCTTATTTCTCCTTAGAACATATCATATCAGAACATATCGTACTGACTTCCTTATCTCTCCATTTCTCGTTTATCAACTCGACATATCATAAAAGACATATGGCATGGCCATTAGCCTATACTGGATCCCGCCACTCGTAGGCAGCTACTTCTAACTACTTGCGAGTTAGGACTGTAAGTGGGTATTAGCTGGGAGACCAATCATTGTTGGTCTGTTTTGCTCGGTTGTCTTTTTGAACCTACTCTCTGGACCAACTTCCCATAGCGTTCGTATGGGTAACAAACTTCCTAAAGGCATCCCTAAGAGTAATACAACATAATGCCAACAGCATAAATGAATTTTCAAAATCATTGATCATTAACATATCAAAATGATATACAAAGCGATCAAATCACATAACATATTGGTCGGAAAGGTTGTTCCAATAACATTATAGAATGACAAGTTCAAAGAAAGATAAAGCAATAAGTCGGCAAGACCTTTCCAATGATAATGTTGAACAACGAACTTGTAAACACAATAAGATAACTAGTCAGCAAGACTGTATCAAATACAAATTAAAACAATGATCTTTGATATGCGATAAGATAGTTGGTTGGCAAGACTGCCTCAGTGACATTTCTAAGGAAAAATCAATAACAACTATGAACTTAGCCAGCAAGGCTGAGGAGTACAAAATATAAGAATTCATCTAACTTGACAGAAAGTCCCGAGCATATGATGGTTGCAAAGAAGTGCAACATGTACAAACAAAATGAGGTTCACAAAAAATAAATTTGATCTTTCTCAACAATAATGAACTATAACCTCACCTTAATCTTAATGCCAACACCGGAGGTCCTCTACTGATCAGGGAGGTTTGAGTCCTCATCACCTATTTTCAGTAAAATGTAAAATCAATATCTATGATCCTATAGTTTTTTCTGAATAAAATTAGAACTACTTACATGTTTTAATGCTATTAATTCCTTATTTCATTCGAAACATCTTACTTATCTAATTGTTGATTTAATTCGCATACGAGCATATCACATTGTAATAATCCATTATCTTTAATTGATTCAACTTATTTTACTGATTTACCTTACTTTTGGTTCGATGAAACCATTTAAGTTTTTATTCTATTATCAATGCAAAATTCGATTTTCTAAACAAGCTACAACAATGGGATAGTATGAGTCAGGAAATTTAACTATTTCAAGTCAAAGTGTCATGTTTTACTAACAATATCTAATTTTAACATTCTAAGACCATATTTTCTAAATTTAGATTATCTTACAAATTTTATAGATTTTCTAGTAACTTTTAGCAATCATATATATATATATATATATATTATATAATTTAAATCATTCAAGATGTACTAGTTAACAAAATTAAGGATAAACAGACTTCTATTAACAGTTTTGGTTTAGACATCATTTTATAGACGAATCCTATATTGAATTGTTTAGCTTACAATTACATAATTTGGTCTAATTAATGGATATTCATTTCAAAATTAGCTTAAAAATTAACCAAACTCAATTCATGAATTAATTTAATCAATCAATTGGAGTTTTACCCAATTAACCAAATTCAAGGCCAAATCATCGTGTGATAGTAGCCCACATGAACTTTGATTGTTGCCTCGATGAAACTTATGGTTAGTCACCGTGTGTTGCCTGGAACCTAGTTTGGTTACCATCAAAAGATGCATCTTGCTGCGTTGATCAAAACCTCTAAGCCAATTTTGTGATTAGGTGTTGTTTGGCTTGCCAATTTGTCGAAAAACCTAACACCACCACCACCACCCACTGTCTTGCCTCCACCATAATTTCTCTTTCATTGATGGTCGATTCTCAAAATTGAAGCTACCAGAGTGTTCCTCGAGCTGAATCCAACAAAACCTATCACTTGACCACAAGTTTCTGTATTCCAAAAAGGTCGTACCTGCTATCTTTGACATAAGCTCAGTTCAATCCCTAATTTTTGGTGCTCTGCCTATTGTTTCATAGGAAACTTGGTATTGCCATGTTTTTTGCAACAAGAGAAAGGCGATGATGGTCTCATTTTTGTGTTTTCTAGTCACGGTGAGGGTATGGGGTAGAAGAGGAAGGCTAGACTTGTTATTCAAAATTTGACGAAGAGGAGGAAAGGTTTTTTTGTAAATTAAATTTCCAGAATTACACTTCAGTCCTATAATCTTTCCATCTCTATCAATCTAGTCTCCAACTTCTTAATGCCTCACATTTACCCATAATCTTCAATTGGCCTCTTCAGCTTTCTATATTTACACATTAGCCTTGCAAATTCCTTTAATTTTTGTAATTACGTCCTATTTAATTAGTTTTCTAGCTTGCTACTTTCTTAACATTCAATTGAGATCCTAAGGATTTTAAATGTACTTTCAATCCTCAATCAATTTTTATTATTATTTTCCTTATTTAAGAGTTAAATTTTAATTAATTTATGAAATTTGTATTATTATGAATTTTTCCATATTTAAAAATTTAGGGATATTGAAATCCCTATCTCCTTTAAAAGAATCTGGTCCCTATATTCTCATTTGAAGTTCAAATAAGTTTAATATCATCCATTATTTTCTTATCCCCAAAATATTTCTCTTGGTAAGTCGTTCTTTGCCCCATGAGTACCATATATTTATTCCTCTAATCCCAAGTGATTTCTACTTTACCGAGACTAAAAACTAAAGTCCTCAATATTTGAGATTAAAGTTTTGAGGTTTTCAATCTGCTATCCTTTCTTAAGTGTCTCACTTTTCATTGCATGTCTGTGGTTAATTTCCAAATGTCATAGCCTATAGTCAAAATTTTCATCTTTGCAATGCCTATATTTATCTTTTACTTATTTCACCATCCACTGAGTATAGTAATTCATTCTTTCAACGTACGTTTTTTGTCACTCTAGGCTTACTCAATCATATTTACCAGCACATTTATATACCTCAAGAGGTTTTTTTTTTCGATCTTTAAATAGTATCTCTGTTTCATTAGAGCAATCCCTATTTCAATTAGTCCTAAATCATGAGCAAGGTAGTTTGTCCAATGACTTAAGCTTGTAAGGTATATGAGATCATTTTCCTATAACCAAATTTCCTTTACTAAGCATATATGTACCCAATGTTTCCTTAGGTTTCCCAAAGAATGCTAAGAACTAGAGCTAAGATTATTTCAATAATTGGTTTTACAATCTTTGAAAAATTCAAATTCATCTTTGACACCAAATAGAAAAACCTAAGAAACTTTGTACTTCTAACACATTCTCTAATCATTTTCAATGGATTTTTGTCCCGACTTCGGTAGGATCAAGTTCTATTTCTTCCCATGGGATTCTATCCTTGCAATATCTCAATTCCCCATGCAGGTCTCTCATTTACTAATTTGACATATAATTTTATATCCTTCAATTGTTCGAGTCAATGATCTTCCTAAGTTGATTTTACTAATGAACCTACCATTTCAAGAGTCTTGAATGCACATTTGGTATCAATTGAAAGAACCGAAGAACCGTTTTATGCTTTTGTTATGTTTTGTGATCGTATTTGATTGCTCATAGCCTACATTTTGATAGGGTGAAACCCTAAAATTTGCAAGACCATACATAGATGTAAAATAGCTCATTTCTCGATTCCCAGTAACTTAGACATCCCAACAAGATGATTATAAATCAATTCCAACAAATTGGACAGTTCTCTATGTATCATATTTGTAACTGTTGTGAGACTTGGATTGGACCTAATAACATAATCTCAAGTCATAATGTCCATATTACAAGTACAAGGTAGTTCTCAATCCATTTTCTCCTTGAATATCTACTTTAGTATTCTACTCTTAATTTCAATCTTAAGCAAACCTAAATACCTGTATTAGGTTAAATAGCTTATATGGGAAAGATATTCTGATTCCCTAACTTGATGAGGTTTTGGTGCTTTTACTATTGCTTTGCTAATCTATATTAATGATGTAAGGTCCTTCCTAAAAGTGGACAGTATACTCAATTCCTTTATTTATCAAGTTAACTCGATCATGAAATTACATTGCATTTCTCTATTCATACCTTTATGTTCTACTTATCTAATCCCTTAAGTGACTTTAGGGATAAAATGCTAGAGATTTTCTTGAGCTTGTTCTTCCTAGGGTCTTTCACTTATGTTTTTGTGGGTTACTATCTTAGTTCGCTCATCAATAGAGTCATAGGTTTGGCTGTTTGATTGCAACATAGATATGTTACATGCTCTCGTAGCTTCAAATCAGTGAACTCATTGAGGTGAGTATAGTATGGTGTTATCTTGAATCCATTTGATAAGATGTTTCAAACTTGGGTATTTTCACTGTGATATTCAAACATACTAATTCAATTAATTGTTGACCATGTGTTGTGATTTAGTTGACATATGATCACGCTTATGCTTAAGGATGTTTTGGCGGTGTCATATCTTGTCGTATCATGGTTTCTAGTCTCATAGAACAAGCTCAAGTTCGTTTAGCTCTTAGCATTCATCTTAAATATTAAAAATATCAAGATGGTTATTTCTATCTAGAAAATATAGAATATCTAAATATAAGGCAAGATTTTGTAGAACTCAAACTAGTTTATGTATATATATGGGCTAGTCTGGTTCTCGAGAATATTTAGATTGTCCATCGATCTAGTAGATGTTTGATCTACAAGGGCAAAATTTACTTAGGTTATAGTGTGCTATCATTAAAACTAAATATTCTATCACACTCTACTTGCAGAGCTAAACTAGTTATTATGCTTTCCCTTTTATTCTTCCAACTCCCTTTTAATTATTTTTTATGCCCTTACTTATTATTCCTTGTATTCCACAGCTAGTTGCTCCCTTTCTTTTTAAATTTACAATATGATTTTTTTTCATATATCTCTATTTCCCTATCCTCCTTTTCTATGTATCCACATAAACTATTTTTCATTATTCGCACACTAATTTCCTAGATAACTATATCATTCAAATCACACCAAACAAACTTGTCAAATATTGATCAACTTAAATGGCCTTTTAGTTAATAAATGCAACTCTTGTCTAGGACATTCCTCAATTTATGAATCCAATATCTCTCAAAACACATCTACACATGATATATTTTCCCAAATTTTACCTTTTTGAATTTCAAAAACGCATGTGCTTATGACCACTAGAATAGTGGATCGTTCATTGGTCATTCTGAGCATATATCTATTCATTTTCAAATATGTCTTAATTTTTGTAACTCATAATTTCTTGATTTCCATCATTAAAGTTTGTAGTATGGTTTCTTATTTCCAAGATACAGGTTTACACTCTTCATCCACTTATCATATATTTTCAAATTCAATTAGGGGAACATATTTTATTAGACACTAGTTTTCACTCCCTATCTATACTTTTTTTTCTGTTGTACCAATATCACCCCTTCATCTCATTTTTCTTATTTAACCTTTTCATCTCACTTTTCAGCTATTCTCTTAAATTTCTCATACTTGTTGCATAAGTCTCCTATATCCTATGGTGGGTGTTAAACCATTCCTCGGGTTTACAATGGGATTTCTTACAACTTCATGTCTCATAGAGAATCTTCCTCTCCCCTTTTTTTTCTTTTTCTTTTCACCATCCATCTTCATTATGCCGCTATAAAAATCAACTGTCATTATAAACACAGTAATCTTTCACTTAATTCTGAAAACTTACTTCATAAGCATTATATTCAATGGTGAACGTTACACTTTCCCCTTACAATTATAATATGGTTCTTCTTGGATTTTGTCTTATGTATTACATTTCCTTTTTAACCTGATGTCATCTTGTAATTGTATGGTTCAGGTTCATTATCATACTATCCCTTGTCAATATAAATGTCCCACCCATATTTCAACCATTCACATAGGTCAAACATCACTCATCTCTAATAATTATTCACTTCCAAATATAGCTTTTCTTGCAATAATCTTTTACTAGTCAGATTTAGCTTTTACAAATATTACTTGCATGATATTGATTTCCAAGGGTAACATAACATAATGCCAACAGCAAAAATGAATTTTCAAAGTCATTGATCATGAACATATCATAACGCTATACAAAATAGTTCCAATCACATAACATATTGGTTGGAAAGGCCGTTTCAATAACATTATAGAATAATGGGTTCAAAGAAAGATAAAGCAATAGGTTGGCAAGATTGTTCCAATGATAATGTTGAACAATGAACTTGTAAACATGATAAGACAGTTGGTTGGCAAGACCATACGAAATACAAAGTAAAACAACGATCTCTGACACGCGCTAAGATAGTTGGTCAGCAAGACCATCTTAGTGACATTTCTAAGGAAAAATCAATAACAATCATGAAACTAGCTGGCAAGGCTAAGGAGTAAAAACGACCAGAATTTATCAAACTCAATTGTGAAACCTAAGCATAGGATGGTTGCAAATAGTTATGTGTACAAACAAAATGAGGCTTCACGAAAAACAAATATGATCTTTTCTCAACAACAACATGAATTATAACCTCACCTTAATCAATGCTTACACCAGAGGTCCTATACTAATTAGGGAGGTTTGAATCCTCGTTACCTATTTTTAGTAATATGTACAATAAGTGTCAATATGGCCCTAGAGTATCTTTTTAATAGAATTAGAACTACTCACATATTTTAATGCTATTAATTCCTTATTTCACTCAAAACATCTTACTTATCTAATTTTTGATTAATTCACATATGGGCATATTACACTGTAATAATCCATTATCTTCAATTAATTCGAGTTGTTTTACAAATTCATCTTGTTTTCGATTCGATGAAGCTATTAAAGTTTTTATGCAATTATCAATGTAAAATTCAATTCTAAATAGGCTACAACAATGAGATAGTATTAGTTGAGCAGTTTAATCGTTCCGAGTCAAAATGTCATGTTTTACTAACAATTTCTAATTTTAACATTCTAAGCTTGTATTTTCTAAATTTAGATTATCTTACTAATTTTATAGATTTTATATTCATTTTTAGCCATTATATACATTATGTAATTTAAATCATTCAAGATGTATTGGTTAACACAATTAAGGATAATTAAACTTTATTAATTGTTCGGGTCTATGCATCATTTATAGACAAATCCTATTTAAATTATATAGCTTACAATTACATAATTTGGTCTAATTAATGGACATTCATTTCAAAATTAGCTTAACAAATTAACCAAATCAAATTCAAGAATTAATTTAGTCAATCAATTGGCATTTTACCTAATTGACCGAATTTGGGGCTAAATCACCATGCAATAGTAGCCCACATGTACTTTAATCGCTGCCTTAATGGAACAAGTGGTTAGTCACCAAAGTGCCATTGCGCATTGCTGTGTGCTGCCATTAAAACCTAGTTTGGCCACCACCAAAAGATGCGCTTTGCTATGCTGATCAAAACCCCCAAGCTAATTTTGTGATTGGGTACTGTTTGGCCGACCAATTTGTTGGAAAACCCCACAACACCACCACCGTCTACCACCTTATCTCTACCATAATTCTTTTTTTACTAGTGGTAGAATCTCATAATTGAAGCTACCAAAGTGTTCCTTTAGTTGAACCTAGCAAAACTTATCACTCGGCTGCAATTTTTGGCATCTAGATCGGCTTAACCCATCATATCCAACTTGAGCTCTGTTCAATTGAAATTTTTTGATGGATATGTGAACTTGGTACCACTATGTTTCTTGCAATGAGAAGAAAGCAAGATGGTCTCATTTTTATGTTTCCCAATCATAGCGAAGGGATGGGGTAGAGGAGGAATGCTAGGCTTGTTGTTGGAAATCTAAAGAAGATAAGAGAGGGTTCTTTTATATAAATTAAATTTCCAGAATTGCACTTTAGTCCAACTATTTTTCCACCTTTATTAATCTAGCCATCCAACTTTTCAATGCCTTGCATTTTCCCCTAATCTTTCAATTAGTTCCATCTAGCTTTTCTTATTTGTACATTATCCCTACAAATTTCTTTAATTCTCACAATTATATCCTATTTAATTTTCTAGCCCCACCACTTTCTTAACATTCAATTGATATTCCCTAGATTTTAAATATACTTTGGATGTAATCTTATAGATGACATTGCCTAAGTTGATAGGCCTAAACTAAGTGATGGATTCTAGCCTAGCTATTTTTGGGATAAGAATAATATAAGTATAATTAATTTTTGCATAAAAAACACCATCATTGAGAAATCTTATCTCAAATGAGCACAAAAGATGACTGGTATCCTATCTGGACTTGGCAATTTCAAAGGGCTCATTTGCGATAAAGCTAGCTTTACTTCATTCATTAGCAGTAAATAGTTCAAAAAGCTTCAAATTCATCTAATCATCTACTTTTTTATCCATATAGTTCAAAACCACTTTATGTCCTTTTTTGAGGGGCAAGTGGAGTGAAATAATTGTTTAAGTGTTTGAAAACCAACTTCTCCATTTTTGGACTTGACTCACACCAATTGCCATCACCATTTTTTAATCCTATAATATGATTGTTTTTGTACTTGTTTGTTGCCTTTGAGTGAAAGAAACTTGTGTTACGGTCAACATTTTTTACTTAATAGGTTTTTGCACTTTGATGTCACAAAATAGATTCTTTATCCAGTAATTCTTCAAGCTCCCTTATAAGTTGTCTAATATGATGGTTGGCCTGATCATCAATAATACCCTTGGACAACAGTTGAATATTCTCCTTAACCTCCTTGATTTTCTTCTTCATCGATCCAAGCCCTTACCTATTCCACTTAAGTATTCTATGTCTGTAATTTTTAATTGCAATACCTACATTGATTAGACCCTCGCCATTTCATGCTAAGGACCATGATTGTTCAATTGCTCTTCCATAATTTGGCTTCTTAATCCACCAAGCCTCAAACTTGAACCTAGGCTTTACCATTTTATTAAGGAATGGAGCTCTATTGTTAAATTCCAAAAGAATGGGATAGTGATCAAAGTTTTAATTCTTGAGATGCCTTACATCATGGTATTGAAATAATTGTATCTGTAAGCACAAATTTCTTTGTCTGCAATAAATAAGATTACATGACAAGAAAAATCTATAAAAATAAAATGAGATTCAAACTTATCAATTATGGATTCAATCTCTAATCTAATCCTATGATTCTTCCATTCCAAATATAATTTTGAATTTAGTAAACTTTGTGAAAAATACCTTCAACGCAATAGATCTCTTTGAATTTGATTTGAGTAAAATTATGCCAATTCGATGACTTTGTACCTATCTCGATTCAAACTCTAGCATAAATGAGCTTTGCGAAGAACGTTTTTAACATCATAGATCTCCTTGAATTTAAGTTGAATTAAATAATGCCAATTTGAGAGCTCCACACTTTAATCTCGAATCAAACACTACAATATAATAAGCTCTGTGAAGAATGTCTTGAACATCATGGATACCCTTGAATTTGATTGAGAGAATTGCTGGACTCTTTCAAAGTTTCTCTCACTTGTTAGAAGTTGTGTTGTTTGTCGAATAAGCTTTGGTAATCCCCTTTATATAGATGCTTGATGGAAGATTTTTAGACTGACTTGAACTTCTTTTATAGTTATCTCTTTGATAAGGTAATATCAAATATCAAGAGATAATATCATATATCAGGAAATAATATTAGATATCAATAGGCAATATCAAATATTTTTGATTTGATTGGTCCATAGACATAAACACTTCATCTTGGACACTTGTCAATATTTGATTTGAGTATAAAATAAATACTAAAATATTAGTTAAAATTAATAATTTATCTTTTGGAATTAAATTCAATAAATTTCAAGATAAATAGAAAATTTTGAATTAATAACTAACATACTATTTTATATGTGTCTCTCTCCAATTGGACAAAATTAATACGTCTACAAATACCTTCAATTCAAGGCTTGGAGAAAAATGTGCCAATCAACCACGAATGAGACAAACTTGAAGTATTTGAGAATGTTTCCATTTTCTCTCCATTTTTTCAAATATGTCTGCAACAAGAAATCCTCCAAGCATTCCTTGAACTATGGAGTCCTTCTAAAAATATGCTGAACAATGCAAACCAACTATATTTCTTTATGGAATCTTCACGAATTTTGTGGATTGCCAATACTTGGAGATTCTTATGATGAAGTCCTCACATCTACTTTTGAACTTAATAAATAGATCAAGTCATAATACAGTTCAAAGTAAACACCTTTTTAAGCGTGGCATAATACATAGTTTATGCTCATGCAAGCTAGGAGTAGAGTATAGTTTAGAATCATGCGTCAAAGAGTATATTCAACTTGAATAGATAGTTTGTACTAGAATTAAGGAGTCCATTTGAATTTGATTTACTATTTATACTCATGTCAAGAAGCTTCCTTAAGAATGACTTAATAGACAGTTTATTCTCTTATCAAGGAGTACATAAAGAGATTTTAACTTAAAAATTTTAATAGTTTGTGCTTGTGTATAGGAGCATTATTAATAGTTTTAAGTACTTATCAAGGAGCACATGGGGAGACTTTGAATATTTAGATAGTTTATACTCGTATCTAGGAGTCTTATTGATAATTTAAGCTCTTATCAAAGAGCACATAGAATTTGGAGATCTGAACTTTGGGCTTGAAGACTTAGAGACTTGATTCTTTTTATTTAGAGACTTCAAATTTTGAGTTTTGGACTTGGAGTTAGAGACTTAGAGGGTGTTTGGATGAGCTTATAAGCTCCTCAAAACATCTTATAAGATGTTTAAGTACTTATAAGTTGATAAAAAGTGTGTGGTAATTTTTTTTAAAAAAGAGCTTATAAGCTCCTAAAATAAGTTGTTAGGAGCTTATGAGCTCTTTTAAAAAAAGTAAGAAGACCCTAATTTGTTTTTAATATTTTATCAAGCTCCTTCATTTTTAATCATTTTAATTACAAAATTATCATTATTAATATCTTATATGCTCCAAAATCTTATTTTATCCAAACACTTCAACAACTTATTTTAAAAATAAGCTCTAACATCTTATAAGCTCCAAAAACATCTTATAAGATTTAGGAGTTTATAAGATATTTAAAATAAGCTTGGCCAAACACCCACTTAAGCTTTGACTTAAAGATCTAGTGACTTGAGTCATGAATTTAGAGACTTGGAGACTTGAGTTGTGAATTTAGAGACTTGGAGACTTAAAGACTTGAGTCTTGAACTTGAAGACTTGACAACTTGGGTCTTGAATTTGGAGACTTAGAGACTTGAGAATTTTAGATAGTTTATACTTTTATTTGGAAGCATTATTGACAGTTTAGATTCTTATCAAGGAAAGTTTATGATTTGAAGATGAAAATTAATTGCCCCCAACATCTTCGTTATCATCGACATCACTTGAGCATTCTTGTTCATCAAAATTCATGCTTATTTTAATATTATATGCATGGATTGCTAAATCTTCAAAAGTTTTTGGTTTGATTTTTTGAAGTATACAGCAAAGACTCTAATGCATTCTTTGGATACACATCGTAATTATTGAAGCCTCTGACAATTGATCCTTACAGTTGAGACTCAAATTTCTCCAATGATTGATGAAGTCAATGACCATTGACGAGAGTTGGTGAGTTCAATCATACTGATTATCTTTCAAATGCTGTATAAATGATTAAGGAACTCTTGTTCTAGTTTCCTCCAACTATCGATTAAGCCTGCCTCCAAGTTAGTATACTAATCAAAAGCAATATCTTTTAATGATTGAACAAATTGCTTGACCAAATAATCTCCAGATGTCCAAACATTATTACAAGTCTAGATGAAATAAGCCACATGCTACTTTGGATTGCTCTTGCCATGGAATTGTCGAAGCTTTGAGGGGCTGGTACCCTATAGACATTTTCAAATCATTAATCCTTTGAGTATAAGGCTTAAAGTGAGTCATAAATAATTTAGAACTTCCCTCAAGCTTGTCATTGATAGTCCCCATAATAAACTCATTCAATGGGTAGATAGAAATTTATCTATCAGTGGAAACTTGTAGTTTTTTTGTTATAGTCTCTTCATTTTTGGTTGGTTCTCTCTTTGTATATATTTTGCCTTCATCCTAAGCCTCAATTTATTTCTACACCATGTAGCTGGCATCAAGATTATCCACATTACTCATCAATTTGAAGATTTGAAAGTCTTGCTTTTGGACATGCTTCTTGAGTCTTTCAATTACCCTCATTAAATTTGCAGTTTGTTCCTCCAAAGTTGTAGCACTTGTCACCATCACCATCACCATGCTCAAGGAATTTGATGTTGAGTGGGAAATAGATGATGAAGATTCTTTCTTTGAGTTTTCATCATCTTCATTCATATTAATAAAGTGCAGCAACATCGTTTCCACGGCAAGTGAAAGAGCCATCTTCAAAGATGATTGCAACTTCTTAGATATACTTCTTGTGATAATGCCGATGCTTTTTGCTCCAACACTTGAGGAATTTTAGGTAGTAATTTTCTATGTAATAGGCTTGTTAGTGGCTATTTAATACTTCAATGTTGATGAAGGAAAGTGATGAGAGGTAGAGATGGTCCCACTAGGCATGCCAACAATTTGTAATCACAAATTTCTTTGTTGCAATAAATAAGATTACAAGATAAGAAAAATTTATACAAATAAAATGAATTCAAACTTATCAATTGTGGATTCAATGTCTAATCTAATCCTCTAATTCTTCCCTTTTAAATATGATCTTGAATTTAATTAGCTCTGAGAAAAACACCTTCAACGTCGTGGATCTTTTTGAATTTGATTTGAAGAAAATAATGCCAATTTGAGGACTCCGCACCTTAATCTTGAATCAAACGCCAATATATATGAGCTTCACAAAGAGCACCTTGAGCATTCTGGATCTCCTTAAAATTAATTTGAATAAAATAATACCAATTCGAGAACCCTGTACCTTAATCTTGAATCAAATGCTAAAATATAATGAGCTCCATGAAGAATGTTTTGAATGCCATGTATCTTTTTGAATTTGATTGATAGAATTGTTGGACTCCTTCAAAGTTCCTCTCACTTACTGAAATTTGTGTTGTGCGTGGAATGAGCTTTGGTCACCCTCTTTATATAGATGTTTGATTAAAGACTTTCAGATTGACTTGAACTTCTTCGATAATTATCTCTTTGATAAGATAATATCGAATATTAAAAGATAATATTATATATTAGGAAATAATATCAGATATCAACAATAATATCAGATATTTTTTATTTGATTCGTCCATAAATATAAACACTTCATCTTCAATACTTGTCAATTTTTTATTTGAGCATAAATAAATACTAGAGTATTAATTAAAATTAACAATTTATCTTTTAGAATTAAATTCAATAAATTTTAAGATAAAAAGAAAATTTTGAATTCATAACTAACATATTATTTTATACGTGCTTCTCTCCAATTGGGCAACATTAATATGTCTACAAATGTCCTTACTTCAAGGCTTGATGAAAGATGTGTCAATCATCCATGAAAGAGGTAAGACTTGAGGTATTTGAGAATTTTTCCTTTCTCTCTCCATTTTTTCAAATATGCTTGCAATAAGAAATCCTTTAAGCATTCCTTGAACTACGGAGCCTTTCTATGAACATGCTGAACAATGCTATCAAGAACTATATTTCTTTATGGAATCTTCATGGATTTTGTGGATTGCCAATACTTGGAGATTTTTATGATGAAGTCCTCATATTTACTTCTGAACCCAATAAATAGATTAAGGCATAACACAATCCAAAGTAAACATCTTCTTAAGGGGGTGATGTACGTAGTTTATATTCATGTGGGCCAGGAGTAACATGTAGTTTAAGCTCATGTGTTAAGGAGCATGTTTAACTTGAATAGACATTTTATACTTGTGTTAAGGAGTTCACTTGAATTTGATTTACAATTTACACTCATGGTAAGGAGTTTACTTAGGTTTGACTTAATAGATAGTTTATTGTTTTTATCAATGAGTACATAAGGAAACTTTAACTTAAACATTTTAGATAGTTTATACTCATATCTAAGAGTATTATTGACAGTTTAAGTTCTTATCAAGGAGCACATGAGGAGACTTTGAATGTTTAGATAATTTATGCTAGTATTTAGGAGACTTATTGACAGTTTAAGCTCTTATCCAAGAGCACATAGAATTTGGAGATTTAAATTTTGGACTTGAAGACTTGGAAACTTGATTATTTACCTTAGAGACTTGAAATTTTGAGTTTTGGATTTGTAAATTTAGAGACTTGAGCCTTGACTAAAATATCTAGAGACTTGAGTTGTGAATTTAGAGATTTGGAGAGTTGAGTTTAGATTCGAAGACTTGGAGACTTGAGTCTAGAACTTGGAGACTTGACTTCCAGATTTGAAAACTTAACAACTTGGGTTTTAAATTTGAAGACTTGAGAATTTTAGATAGTTTATGCTTTTATTTGGGAGCATTATTGATAGTTTGAGCTCTTATTAAGGAGGCTTTGTGATTTGAAGATGAAAATTAATTGCCCCCAACATCTTCATCATCATCAGCATCCCTTGAGTTTTCTTATTCATCAAAATTTATGCTCATTTCAATATTATGTGCATGAGTTGTTAAATTTTCAAAAGTTTTTGGTTTGATTCCTTGAAGTATGTAACAAAGACTCCAATGCATTCCTTGGATACACATCTCAATTGTAGAAGCCTTTGATAATTAATCTTTGCAGTTGAGACTCAGATTTCTCCAGCGATTGGTGAAGTCGATGACAAGTTCTTCTTTCCATTGACGAGAGTTGGTGAGTTCAATCATGCTGATTGTCTTTTCAGTGTTGTGAAAATGATTAAGGAACTCTTGTTCCAGTTTCCTCCAACTATGTATGGAGCCTGCCTCCAAGCCAGTATACCAATTTCTTATATATTAGTTTTGGATTGATCACTGGTGTAATTTTTGGAATATTTGCATCATAATTAGTCAACCAGCAACTTATTGTCTATTGTTTTCAATTCCATAGAAGTTGACTATAAAGATATGAGGTTTAATGATTTGAAGAATGAAATGATTGTAATAATTTTATTTCAAAATTCTATTATTTAGTTTTCAAACTTAGATGAAGATGGTCAACAATTTGATTTTTCGACATTTTTTTGGTAAAAGAAAATATTATAAGGATTAATGATTCTGCAGGTATAGCTTTAAATAGATATTTGGCTCACAAACTTATTTTATTTCCTTTTTATGATATTCATTTGCATTATTAGAAAAAATAAATTTTTAAGATTAATATTTTACAGTTCAATGAAAAATGTTTTAAAATATAATTATTAATAGCTTTCTTTCATTTTTCTTAGTATTTGATATCCTATTGGCTAATTGGTAACCATTGCATTAATTTCAGTTGGAATCTATATCCTTTCATTGTGGAGGACATGACAACTATTCATTTCAATTTTCATCGATTAAATGCTTTTTTACCCGTCAAAATCTTAAAATAATATCAAAATAAATAAAAAGTAAAATATTTAGGGATTATGTTATTTAAAGAATTGATTCTAAAATGAATAATTTTATCAATTTAAAAAATTATTTTTTTAACATATGATCAATTAAGCAAGAAGTAAGACATCTTATTGTATATATGAAACATCTTCTTCAGTCCTTCCCTCCATTTTTCCTATCCAATTACAAAATTGGTAATACAAAGAATATCTTTGGGGGGATGGGGGCATCATTGGATATGAGAAATATTGAGATTTTTCATTTGACAATTTATTTTTATTAAAATTAGTATTAGTGATCAAATTACATATATACCTTGAATTGTACTCTTGATGAATTAACTGTATATCAGATTCTAGAACCTTCAAGCATGAGCCTATGTTTGAAGGACTAACATAATGACTATCAATTAATAGATGAGAGAAAAAAATAGAGGACTTTTTATACATTCTTTAAAATTTTAAATTTGGAAGATTATTAAATTAGAATTGAAAAACTTGCTATATTTCACTTGTTGTAATTTGATTTAATGAAATTTTGGTTTCAATTGGTTTTTATTTTTCTGCTTGATTGGATTTTATTTTCAGATTTACGATAATTTATGTTATTTAACCAATATTTCATTGAGAAATAATTAAATCATTTTTTTTATTTAGTCCAAAAAAAATCTTAACCAAGTTGGGCTTTGTAGAATATCACAAATTATATTTTGATATTAATTGATAGAATAAGAACAAAGGGTTAATTGTATTTTTGGTCCCATAAGTTCGAACCATTGAATTTTGGTCTCATTCTTTATGACTTTCGCACATTACATCCCATAAGCCCATTTTTTTTGCAATTTGAGGACTCAAAAGGTCTTTCCGTCTAATAATTAATGGAGCGGTCACGTGCCACTCATGTGGCTATTAAATCATTACTTTTTTGGTCTCATAAGTTAGGCCCGTTTGCATTTTTTGTTCCAACAATAGCTCCAACAAATGTTTCCATAAGAAGAAAGAAAAATAGCTGCAAGTGAAGGTGCCATTTATTTTTGTGGCATACCATCTTCATTGAAAACCTCATGGACAAATGAAAATCCAAATAGGAGCTTTCATGGTTGGGCTTTTATGAATAATAGATGTGATTTTTTTGCTTGGAAATGCCCTCAAATGTGTGAAAGAACAAGACAAGTGATACTTGGGTTGTTTAGGACATCAAATGTAATGAAGAAAAGTTGTTAGAACTTCAAAAAAAATTGATTGGAGCTATTATCGGGACCAAAAATACAAATGAACCTAACTTATGGGGACCAAAAAAGCAACAATTTAACGGCCATGTGAGTGGATTGTGACTACTCTGTTAATTAATGGATGGAAAGTCGTCTTGGTCCTTAAATTGCAAAAAAAATGCACTTATGGGATGCAATGTCCAAAAGTCATACAGCATGGGACCAAAATCCAAATGAGTCTAACTTATGGGACCAAAATGCAATTTACCCAAGAACAAATTAAAATAATGAGTCCTTTTGCATTGGCCTTTAAAAATGATTCAATGAGATAACTACTTTTTAGTGAATTTTAAAAATAGTAAGTCTGATATAATGAAAAGTTAAAATCAGTAAAAATTTCTAGTGGTCAACTTTGTCATGGTAGCTATTATAAATAAAAAGTAGAGCTAAAAGTGAAAGCTACCATGCATGGATTGAATAGAAGCTCCAAAACTGTGTGATGTTTCATTGAAGTGAAGAAAAAGTAAATTTATAAAGTTGACTTTCATGATTCCTGTGCTAACTAACTTTCTAATTACTTAACCAGCTAATCATCTAATTAAATGCACATTACAAATCTGGAAAAACCTTGAAGGTGAAGACACTCTAATTACCCCTATAAGATGGCCAGAAAAGATCTTTAATGGTCAGTTTAGAGATAATGCAACAAAATAATGCCATAGAAAGGGTCTTTATGAAAGTATTAGCTAGTTGATGGTTTAAATGAATAAGCAAGAGCTTGAGAGCTCTAATAGCTACCTTATCATGAATAAAGTGATAATTGATTTCTATGTGCATTGTCTTTTCATGGAAGATGGGATTAGATGCAATGTGGAATATTGTTTGGTTGTTGTAGAAGAGAAAAGCTGGTTTTGTGGTGGTTGCTTGGAAGTCCTTCTAGGGTTGCTGTAGCCAAGTGATTTTGGAAATGATAGCAACTAGGGTGCAGTATTGTACTTCAGTAGAAGATCATGATATAGTTGATTCTTTCTTTGACTTCTAGGAAATGAGGGATTATCCAAGAAAAATGTAGAATCCAGTGGTTGAGCACTTGGTGTCTATGCATGTGCTTTAATCAACGTTTGAGAATGCATTTAGTTGTAGCTGGGATTGGGATGAGAAAATTATGCCATGTCCAATAGTACCTTTGAGATAACAAAGAAAATGGTGAGATGTGTGGTACGAGGCTATGATAGAAATTAGCTAAGTATGTGGATGGAGAAAATAATGTCCAGTTTGGATAGCATGAAGTAGAGAAGGCGACCAATCAAAGCGTTATATTGAGAAGGGTTGATGAGCAATGATCTATCAGTTAAGTTGAGGTAAGTGTTGAGACCTAAAGGCTTTGAATCTGGCTTTGCTATGAGTAATCCAATGTCTTTAAGGAGTCGAAGAGTGTAATGACGTTGGAATAGTACAATGCCAATAGGTGAATGCATACTTTCTAGTCTAAGGAAATACTTGAGAGTACCAAGATATTTTAGTTTATTTCTATTGTAGAGAGCTTTTGATTCTGTTGACGATGAGTTAGGAGAGTTAGTCAATATTATATGGTCTATATGTAGGCAAGCAACGCTATGAAGGAATCATTTGAACCATATGTAAATAAGCTACAATATGATTTTGACTGTTGAAAATTGATTTGAAGAAGTACAAAAGTGAGCTTCAAAAACTATTGCCTAGATGTCTACTTGAGGTCATATAGTAACTTGTGAAGCTTGTGAACAAGATTGTGAGACTGAGTGTGTTGTGTGTAAGATGGAGTATATCTTCATTGCAAGTCTATGTATACCTTTTTAAACGACTCTCTATTTAGAAAAATATTGCTAACATCTAATTGTACTAGGTACTATCATTTAATTGCAATAAGAAGAAGAAAGGATTTGATTGTAATTAGTTTTGCAACTAGAGAAAATGTATCTAGAGAATCAATACTAATGTTGAGTGAAACCACCAGCTACTAATATAGTTTTATGTCTCTCTATTGTATCATCTACTTTGTACTTTATTTGACATCCCATAAAGTACTGTTTGTGTGTGGGAAGCGTGACAACTAACTAGATTTTGTTGGCTTCTAATACTTCTAGTTTAATTTGCATGGCTGCTTTTTATTCAAGAAGTTTGGCATTTTGTTGGCAATTATGGGGTACAAATTAGTTGGAGATATTAAGAAGGAGATGTTTATGAGGTTTGATAAGGAGTCATAAATGATATACTAAGATACTGGGTAGTGAATGGACTTGGACGCTTGAGGTTGTTTGGCATGGAGTGAACCACAATGGAAATCTCAAAGTACTAAAGAGGTTCTGAAGTTCGAAAGGACCTTTTGAGGGAAGAAATTAACTGAGGATCTAAAGCTGAGGTTTTTTTTTTATAAGTATCAAGAGATGGAGTGCTTTAAGGATGGGAAGGAATGGACTTATTTTGAGGTAGAAGAATTACTAAGTTAGGACAATGATCAAGAGTAGAATCAATTGGAAAGAGAAGATGAAGAGGAAAAATGTTTTCATAGAAGCTGACAACCTTTAAGATGATGATTTTATAAATAGCCAGATCATACAGTTTATATCCTTTAGTGCCATTTGGATAGCATAGGAAGACACATGGGTAGGTCTTTGCTTGAAACTTGCTTATATGGTTTGGAAGGTAGAAACATAGGTTAAGCATCCAAATACTTTGAAATAAAGATAGTCTATAGCTATTTTACAAAGCAAGTTGATCGGATATTGATTTTGAAAACGTTTGTAAGGGATTTTATTAATGAGATAAGTTGTTGTCATGAAGAATTTGTCCAAAAGGTTAAGGAGACTCTATATTGGAAATATAATGCTCTAGCCTTAATAAGTGTTGGTGTTTCCTCTCTGCAACTAAATTCTGGTGGGGTGTTTCTATGTAAGAGAGTTTATTTAGAATGCCATGTTAGTTAAAGAATTCATCTATAGTAAATTCTTTTGCATTGTCAGTTTTAAGTTGCTTAATATGGATATTGAACTAAGTCAGAATCATCTTATGGAATCTAGGAAGAATAGTGGAAACATCAGACTTGTTTTGAAGGAGAAATATATAAGTAAACCTTGTACACTTATATACCAAAATAAGGAAGAATTTATGATTACTATAAGATGCTTGATAGAAAGGTCTCCATATGTTTGCATGCATATAAGGTCAAAAGGAGAACTAAACATGTGATTGTGAGAAGGAAATGGAAGTTTTCCCTATGTGACATGGTTTATAGAGTGCGAATCACAAAATTTTATTGTACTGAGTTGTTTAAAAGATGGATGACCAAGTCTTTGGTGCTATACATAAGCAGAAGCATTATCTACATAACTTATAGATTGAGTAAAAGGAAGAGTGCTCTTGTTGCTACCAACTTTAGTAAGAGGGCACATTTTTAAAACATGTAATCCATCAATCTATTCACCCTTGCCAGTTGGAGTCATTATTTGGGGATCTTCGATTATGAAATAATCATGAGCGAAATATATAGTGAGAGAAGAATACTTGTGTAAGGAGTTGATAGATAGGAGATAGAATTTGAAAGTTGGAACACATAGGACCTTGTGAAGAGTTATGAATAAATTTATCTTCATTGAGCTTATAAAATGAATAAGGAAACTGGTTCTATTTGGAAGAGACACTGTATATAGTGTTAGATGAGATTTAATTGGTAGAACGAATTAAGATTGGAGCATATGTGACTGGAGGCTTAAGGTCTAGCCTCCATGAGTCAGAAAACTAGAGTGTAGATGATATGGAAATACAAGTACCTATAGTTGTGGTGTTTTCTTATTCTATGGAAGGCTTGATAGAAGTGGTGTTTTGGAGATGGTTGCGTAGGAGGTATAGAAGTTGATTGCATTGACTTGGATTTAGAATATTAAAGAAACTTCCAACATCAACACTACTAGATTGCTTTGAGACTGATGAATAGTGGCAAACTGAAGAGGTAGTTGAGATTGAGCTAAACTTTTAGGGACATAATTCTGTTGGCTTTGAGATTCGAATTTGAACTTAGGTGGATAATTGTAGATTTTGTAACATGTGTCTACTACATGTCCATAGTAATTGCAACACGAGCAAAATAGACATTCCTTTTGGACTCCTTTGTATGTATTTGGATTGTTGGTGAAGTGTTTGCCATTAAATTTAGAAAGAGGCATGACAGTGTCACTTAGACTATTAATGGGTGGGGTACTGTCCTACCCTAACCCATATCATAAACTATCCAATCAATAAGGCCTTAACTTACCCTAACCTAGCCAACTCATAAACTTAATTAGACATATACCCTAGAGTATTCTACCCTGCCCTTCATAACCTAAGACCCATAGGATCTTGAATTGGATCTAGATTATTGGATTAATTTTTTGACTTGAATTTTGACCCTACCTATTTTTTTCTTTTTGTTTTGTTCTTTACGAAGGAATCAACCTAAGAAAATTTGGATTTGTTTAAAACTATTGAGCAATATGCTTTAGTATTGAACCATGCCTTTCAACCTTGGAATTGTCAACTTCAACACTTTCAGTAAAGCATATCCTGTGTAATTGCATTGATAAAAGAAAATATTATGTAATTGCAAATAATGTAAGGTAATATTTGGTTATGTTTTATGTTTGATTTTGATATGTATTTTGGGGGAATGAATGTTGTAAGTGACATTAGGAATCTGAAAGTTGTAAGTGGCATTTGGAATGTGAAAGTTGTGTTGGGGATTGTAATGAATTTTTTGTTATGTTTTGTGAAATAGTTAGAAATTTATTTTGGAAAATTTTAGTATGTTTGTTTATATTTTAGGGAAAGACATTATTTACTATAACAGTCAAATCAATATTTTTTTTATTGGATTTTCGGGTTGAAAGTGGAATTGAATAATTTTTTTATTGTAAGAATAATACTAAAATATATATGATATATATGTATATAATAATATATATATATATATATATATATATTGGAAAATGAGAAAGTTTAGAGGACAATAAAAGATAGGTAAGGGTATTTTGGGAAAATCATTTTTAGTGTTTTGGATAAAAATGAGTGTGTGTTTGATTGTGTTTAGTTATGTTTCCCAAAACAAGATATAACCAAACATTCCCTTAGTTTTCTTGGAATAACTTTGAGAGATATATTCATTTAGAATTTTGAATTACAGACCAAGTAATAGATATTTTTTACAAATTTTGCATCTAAACAATTATACATAAAATTTGTAATTTATGATTTATAAAAAAAAGTATTACTCGATCTATTGCAATTTTATAAACAATATTACATCGAATGTACCATAATATTTTAACTTGATTTTAGAAGTGCTTTTATATCATAATACTAATAATATTACAAATATTAAATCTTTTTATTTATTAGAGCATAATTTCTATAAATACCTTATTTAAAAAATAACTTTTATGTATGGATAGATGGCTAACTTTTGGTCCTATCTGGGCCATTTTATCACTTTTAATGGGTTTGGGTATAAAAAAATATTAATGGGTCTGAATTTGAGTTTTTTTAAAGTTTTATGGATTTGAGTAGGGTATTATCTACCCATTGATAGGTCTAGAGTCACTTGTTGAAGCAAAGGCATTGAATTGACTAGATCAATGGACAAAACTCCAATAGATCTATGTCTCTCCTCTTGAGCGATTAAGAAGACAATTTTGCTAATGGAAGGTGATTGATTCAAGAGTAGAATCTGGCCACAAATTTGAGAAAAGGAGTCATGCAATCCCACGAGAAATGCCATGGCGTATTCATGCTGATATGTGTGGTATTTGTCTCACATTGGATTGAGAGGAGGGTCTTGACCAGCAAATAAGCGGCTGGACCCTCTCCTCTCTTTGAGGTGCCTTCGGGACAAAACCCACTAAACAAGCAGGACAATACCTCTCCCTGAGCTAATAGGCCCAAGCGGGTCCAGACGACACGTATCGAATGGCCCGCCACCTCTCATCGAGAGGCGCCTTTTCAGGACAAAACCCCCCGCTCGACTCGGATGGCATGTACCGAATGGTCAACTGGATATAGGAGGGACAATACCTGGGGGGAGGCTGCCATGTGGTGACAGATCCATGCATCATCACGTGCTAATAATGGTCACTAAGCTCCTTCACTCCCCCACAGACGCGAAGGTCCATAGCTACAGAGTTCTCCTGAAATTGTTTTTAGCATAGTGAAGCAGTCATTGACATAGTTGGATTCTTGACTGAGATTGATTACCTCATGATGAAGTTGGAAGAATCTAGAGTTGTTGCTTTGTTGAAATCTCTCTTTGAGGTCATACCTATCTCCGCTGCAGATTCAACATATATAATACTTATTGAAAGTTTCTTCGAAACTAAGTTGAGTAATCAAGATATCACCATCATATTGTTGGGAATCCAGACATTTAGGAGGTTGACATCAGTTGAAAGAGGATGAGGACAAGATCTTTTGATGATGCACAGCTTGGTTTTTACAATAAAGCGATGGACATGGCTTTGCTCTAGGAGGCGTAATTCTCTCCGGTGAGTTGCTGGGAGACTAAGACGAGGCCAGGAGAATTTGCATGATGCAAGTAGTACTGGTAAGGATTGAGAGGCTCATTGACGGCAGATTGGCCATTGGTTGCAGTTCACTTGAATGTTCGAAGAGTTTCCATGGAGGGAAAGTTGGGGAAAAGGAGAGATGAATGCTTGGAAAGTAGGAAAAGATATGAAATCTGGAGTTTGCAGAAAACATTTGAAATCTTTTATTCCATTTTGTATTTCATTTCATATTCTAGTATGATGTATATTTGCCAAGTGTATTTGGTTGTTAATCAATTATTTTTACAAAAAAATATTTAATACATATGTTATATATTCATTCAATGGAATAGAAGATGAAACATATATTGAAATAGAGGTCTAAACCATGCAGAAAATACCCTCTGATACTGTATTATAAATGGAAAGCAAAGCTAAAAATGGAAACTGTCATGCATGGACTAACTAAAAGATTAGGACACTGATAATTCATTGAAGTGAAGAAAAAGTACATGTATAGAGCTGAGTTTCACGGTTTCTGTGCTAACTAACTTTCCTAACTACTTAACAAACTAACCACACTAATTAGAACATATTAACCATGTAAAAATAATTACTGTACAAATTAAATGCAAATTACAAATCTGGAAAAACCCTAAAGGTGAAGATACTTTGATAGTAACTCGTAAATTGCAACTCGAGCAGTTCTTCACTTTTCTTCTTCTACTTTCCTTATTTTTTTGACTTGCTCAACTCTAAGATTTCTCATCCTCATGACTACTGTATATCTTTACTTTATTTCATCATTTTTTTTTAACTTGATGAACATTACTACTCATTATCATAATTATAAACAAATTTTACAATTTTTTCTATGATTCATTTCTTTTTCCACATTGTAAAGTATTTGCTCAGTTTAAATTCCAAACCTCATAGATACAAGTGTGAAAATAGTGCCACTCAATGAATTGATCCATGTATCATACAATTCATTCATGAAATGAAAGTGCTGAATGAACAGTTCTCCTTTTTTTTTTTTTTTAAATGTTTTGAAATAATTAGTTAATTTTTAATACAAGATTTAAGAAACTAAAAGTTTTAGTATTTAGCCACTGGAGAATATAGAACTAATTAATCATTGTATAGTTAGTTATTACAGTGTACATAAAAACCACACCAGAGGACGTTAACAATGATGATTGATAATACAAAATCAGAGAAAAGACAGTTATTATTAAGTATATAATTTGACTACATAATTAAGAATTATTATCCTTGCAATTCTTATCCTATGGGTAAAAAATGCTATAATAAGCGCAACTCCAGTAAGCTGTTCGTCTAATTTGCTCGCCGGAGCTTCCTTTCATCGGAAAGCAGCTTGGCAAACCGGGCCAAAGCTTCTTCATTTGTGCCCTCTCCTTGAACCGGCTCTGGCCTGCCCGTATCCAAGTTCACTCTGGAAACCGGTTTCTTCAACAGGCTATCACCAATCTGAATAAGTGTCTGCATATTTTTCGTGGTTGAAATATCAAGAGATGATGCCTCCCCGGCCAACCTATCCTCCTTCTCATCCAAATGCAATAATGCATTAGGCCTTGTACAAATTAAAGAACATGTATAGTTATAATTCTTCTTCTTTTGCATACCTGGATACGTAGGTAATTTTGTTCATTTTTCAGGGACTGGAACATGGTTGAAACATGGATATCAACCATATCGGAGCCAGCTTCCCAAAAAACATCGATCAGTGGCGTGGCTCCATTGTTGTATACCCAGCCAAGCATGCCCCATTTGGCGGCATCTTTGGCGTTATACTTCTCTTCCAGTTGGGCTAAGCCGGTGCCCAATGACAGGACCAGCATCCTGTTGCTGTCCATTGGTTGCATGTCTACTAGTTCAAACTTCCCCAGCAAGATTTCTTTGGAAATGTGTGCTATGGCCACTAGGGTCTGTGATAATCCAATACGAAACTCAAATCAGATTTTTTTGCATTTAATCTATTGATACTCTATAATGAAACAAGGGCAGAGCAACCTCAAAAGAATTTTCACTGTCACAATAAATCTGCCCTATAACACATTTTTAACAAGGTACTGACAGGATTGTTGGCGGCAACTCCTCCATCAACAAGATCAAAGGTTCGTGTTTTCCCTTCTGCATCTTTAGTTTCGAAATAGTGAGGTGGGAGAAAAGTGGGGGCCGCAGAGGTGCCCAAGCAGACGTCTGATAGCAGAGCATTCTTTGAAACATTTGCTTTACCCTGTTCCAATTAAGTTCAAAAAAGATTATGATTGGCAGTTTTATCATTGCAAATACATGTGTATATATATGTAGTCGATGTTCTGAGATTATAGAAGGGAATAAATATATTTTACATCTTTTGTGGTGAAGATAACAGGTTGAAGGTGCTTGAGATCAAATGTTGGAATGACCACATTAGTTAAGGTCTGGCCGACGGTGAGATTGCCTAATAGTCCCTCAACCAGTGATCTCAGATACTTTCCATCATACTTCGGGCCACCAACCAAGTTCGTAATTCTGCTCACAAAGTTCTTCCGGCTGATATCAAGCTATAATATTAGTGATAAGTACTTGATAATTCAGCAAAGAATTCCTAATTTTTAAATGAAAGACAGACGTTAGAAAAGAAAAAAAAAATTCAATGAGTATGATTATTATAGGTATGGAAAAAAAATTATTCGCATTTAATACAACAAAAGATTTGAGAAAAATAAGAGCGGAAATTTGAAAACAAGCTAGCTTGAACTTACCTACTCTCTGGGAAGATTTTGGGGCTGTGCTCCAAGTAGAAGCTGGTAATGTTCTTTGCAGCATATAAGGGGCGATTGTCGGGACCAGTGAGCATAGTGGTAATCAAACCTCCCGTGCTTGTTCCCGCTATTACATCAAAATAATCTGCAATTCTTGCATCTGGACCATCTAATTCCTGTAAAATTAAGATAGCATATTAATATTGATCATAGGAAGGCCAAAGAAGAGAAAAAGGTATGCTTGTCAAATAAAGGCTTTTTAATTACCTGGAGTATGGATTCCAGGAAGCCCAGAATTGTGCCAGGAATCATGCCTCTTATGCCACCTCCATCAATACTCAATACAGTGACCATTCTTCCTTTTGTTTGAGCATTAGAAATTGGAAACAGCAGAAACTGGAGAATCGTGAGCATATTAAGTGCAAAAATGAGAGCCCTTTTCTCCATTTTTAATTTCTGACAAGAAAGTACAATTCCCAGTTCCCAGCAGTGACTCGAGTATTGAGGAGTATGTATCCAGTATCTGTTGCTGTGTCGAGAAATAATGGAAGAAAGCCGATGCATCATCTGCGAATTCCCAGTTTACTTATAGAAACTATGTATGTGTAGACTCATACATTAGTCATTGGCAGAATCATTATTCTATTTTTTTGGTTGAACTTCACTGGAATGCAACACGAGTTGACGGGTGAATGTTCGACGTCCTTTGTCATTGCCTGAAGCTGGCCTACCATTGTCCCACCAAATATGACAATTGTGCTGTGAGACCTAAAATGTCATCTTGGTAACTTGGTCGCTGATTTGACGACAGACGGATGTACAGCGAAACGACACATGAATAAACATTTAAGAAGTTTGGAATATTTTGAAAGGCTAAATTGCAAAATTGATCCGTACATATGCTCCTCCAATAATTTATGATTTTATATTTTTATATCGTAAGATTAATGCATTATCTTCTCAAATATGATAATTTCAGAATAAATTGTACTAAAAAATCATTCAACTTCGATATGTGCCTACATAGCATCTAATTTGGTGCCGTGTCACTTCAAACTCCACATATCTCTAATGTGGCGTATGGTGTGACAACCACTCTTACCACGTCAGCACATATACTATATTGAAAAAAAATTGCAAAAAACAAAGAAAAAGTCAAAAACAAATACATAAAATCCAGAAAAAGTAAAAAAAAAGTACATCAATCTTGAAAAAACAATTATATACTTACATATATCCACATATATAAATATGCATACACATATATCCCACTTGTCAAATCATCAAATTAAACGTAATTAAATTCTTAAAAAAAATTTAAAATCTACATATGAAAATAAAACATCAAATATCTTTCAAATTTATAAATTTTTATTTCATATGAATTTATCATCCAAACTTTAAAAAAAAAATTATCACTTTAGGTCATATAATTTTAATAATTTTAAGTTACATCTTTAATAATTTTAAAATTGTAAACATACCTAAAAATTTATGTAAATGTTGTTGAATTCATTTATTAATTTAAAAATAAAATAAAAATTAAATAGATAAATCTTAAAAAATATTTATATACTTAGATATCTACATATATAAACATACATACACATATATTCCACTTGCCAAATCATCAAACTAAATAAATTAAATTCTAAAAAAAATTTAAAACCTACATAACATAATAAAATATCAATATCCTTCAAATTTATAAGGTTTTATTTCATTTGAATTTATCATCTAAAATTTTTTAAAAATCTAATTGATCACTTTAGGTCATATAATTTTAATAATTTTAAGTTACATATTTAATAATTTTAAAATAGTAAACATACCTAAAAATTTAAGTAAATTTTGTTGAATTTATATATTAATTTAAAAATAAAATAAAAAGTAAATAATGAAAATTTATTTCTATCTTATTAGCTATATAATTATGAATTACATAACAATATTAAAATCATAAACAATTAAAATAATTCAATTAATATTAGTAAAGAATTTAAATGTAATAATAATTAAAAAAAAACCCACGCCACG
>JACGDI010005339.1:476410-497466 GCA_014898725.1 Jacaranda copaia | reverse complement strand
CTCCTTCCCCCCGTCTTTCCCTCAACTTGGCCGCTGGCTGGCAGCCGCATGGTCAGCGGCAGCCTGCGCCATGTCTAGTAAATTTGGCATCCAGATTTGTCGGTCGGCATCGGAGATGTGCCGGTCAACCACCGGGGCCATGGCAGCCATGGCCTGGGGTTTGAATTTATTTTTGTATTTATATATGTATATATGTGTTTGTATGTATACAATTTTTTTTTCATTTTTTGTGTCTTGAATTTTATTATATATATATATATAAATTTATTTTTTTTCTTGTTTTATATTTTATTTTCATAGTTTTGTTGAAGTGACCAATTAAATTGCCACATATGAGAGAAGTAGAATAAGTTATGAGAGAAGTAGAATAAGTTTGATAATGCGTTGCCATGTAGGCATGGGCTGAAATTGGATGATTTATGGGCCAAATTTGTTTTTAAATTGCTAAATTTCAGAAAGTCGTGTACCAATCTTGTAGCTTGAAAATATGAAGTCTTAAACTGCTAGAGGGCTAAATGTATGGGATCAATTTTATAATTTTGTCTATTTAAAACATAAATATTTAAAAAGTTTAGGAAATGTCTAGTCACAATTTGTATTGTTTTGATTTGTATATTTTGTAAAAATGAATTTTGGGAGTGGGATAAGAACACAACAATGAGTTTAGAGAATGTAATAAATTTTTATTTATGTTTTAGGTAATAGGCTAGAAAATATTTTGAAAAGTCTGGTTATATTGTGATGGAGAGTAATTTTTATTATTAATGCCAATTTTTTTTGGGATGTAAGAAAGGAGAAATTAAAATTAAATATTATATTTTAAAATGTATGTATTATATGAAAATATATAACACACACACATATATATTATAACGATTAATGGATCTTGAGAGGGCATGCGGCATTTTTGGTTCGTGGGAGTGGGAAATAGAATTTGTAGGGCTTTTGGGAAATTGCATTTTGCTATTCCCCCTTCAAAATACTTCAATATTTATAATTTTTTTAATTTCAATTTAATGAATATATGATAAATTTACATATATATAATTTTTAATTAATTATTTTTATATATTTATCATATATTAATCTATATTATTATATATAGTACAATTTTGATCTTATTTAATTGTACAATTTTGATTCTAATTGTGCAATTTTGTCCACATATCAAATTTTTACAATTTTGAATTTTTTAATTCAATTGAAATTTTTTCATTGGTTGTTTATTTACTTTTATATCTTATTTTAATATAATCAACTTCTCTATTATAATTAAAATATCATGTTGTGTTTATCCAAAATTATAATATAGATTTCTATATCATAAGATAATTACACAAATATCTATTATCCTATTTTTATCTCACTAAATAAGTTTATAATTTTGAAAATATGTTATAAGCACCATATTAAGTACTCTTCTCACAAAATTCTATCTTACAAATTTAATTTATCACAAGATAAATAGATAAATATTTTATTTATTTTATATGTAAATTTTTTTTACTCTATAATTATTCTTTTTACATTTATTTTCCACATTATTCATAGTAAAATTCTATATTTTTAGTTGTAGGACCTCTTTCCCCAACTAGCATAAAATAATAATATTTTTTTCTTTTTAATTAATTTAAAGTTCATTCCTTAGAAAATTCTTAAAATTTTTTTAATAATATATTTTTATATTATTTTTATTTTTTATTTTAAATTAATTAGATACTTTTTTAATATATTTAAATATTTTATCAATGTTATTACTTCAATATTTTCTCAATATTTATTTAAAATTAAAGTTCTTATAGCCAACTTAAAATTGTAATTTTTATATTACTTAAAACATCAACATGCAATACTTTTTTATTTCAATTAATTATATTTTATGCATTTATTTTTAATAATAATATTTCTAATATTTTTGTATGTTAATATTGAATTTTTATTTTACCATTATTTTAGTTGTAGCTCTCTCAATTTATTTAGATAAAAAAAATTATATATAATTTATATTTGTGTAATTTATATTAAATTATTAGAATTATTTTAATTTTCTTATCAAATGAATGAAGAAATACTATATATTTTTGTATAAAATATTCATTAAATTTATTGACACTTGATTTACCCTTTGCTAATTATGTGTATATAAGAAATATTTTTTTATTTTTTATATATAATATCATGTGCTTTGATAAGTTTATTACAATTGGTTGAATATTTACTTATTATAATATTTTTTAAGAAATTATTTTATTTCTCTTCAATAAAAAATTATTTATAAAAAATTATGTATATACAGCTAATAATAAAAATTACATTGCTAAATAAATACTTTTTCATGATTGATATATTTCATATTGAGTAATTTATATTCACTTCGATAAATATTAAATGGATATACATGGTAATGAAGGTATCTAATAAATATGAGCTCTAATAAATATTAACTTATTTTTTCATTTAAAGCGTTTTATTTTTTTCAAATTTAATTATACATTTCTATCCAAAAAAACTTAAAATTTATCTAATTAAGTATTTCAAAACAACAACCAATTTTTTTCATACTTAATAAATTCTTTTATATTTATAACCACTTTATTTTTAGGTGAAGTAATACAATAGTTAATTATTTATAGTGAAAGAATTATTAAATAAATAAAAATTATTCAATCATTTAATCAAATAAAATTTTTTATTTCTTAATTAAATAATTATTTTCTAGACAACTTAGAATTTAAATATGTGTCTATATATATAACTTTTACATAATTTATATTAAATATATTCAAAGGTAAAATTAAAATAATTAACAATTACATCATTTATATTTTTTAATATATTTGATTACTATATTTTATAATATTAGAATATATTTATTTTAATATTTTTGCATGAAATAATTCATAAAAATATTTTTACATGAATTAATTATATGAGATCAAAAACGTTTGACTGAAGTAAAAATCTATTTAATTATTTCTACATTTTTATACACTTATAAAAGAAACCTATGAGAGATTGATATTTTATTTTGAATTAAAAATTAGAAATTTACTTATTATATTATTCATGTACATAGTATATGTTATTAATAATTTCAAAAATAATAGAGTAATTGCATATATAAATAAAAATAAATAAATTTACTTATTAGGGTTATATAGAATATTAAGAGATATTTTAGCCTACAAAATTATATGTTGCAAACTACTTATTATATTATTTATCAAATAATTAATAGCCCAATATAAGTTCTTTTCATAGATAAAGCACCAAGAGGTTATACATTTACTCTAATAAAAAATATTTAACACTTAAAATTCTCAAGTGTCGTGAAAATGTAATGATAACTTCCAAATTATTAAGAATCATACAAAAAAGCTTTATATTTTAAAAAAGAATCATTTTCTTGTTTATCGTATCAAAATATATAAGTAAACACACATATATAATTTAAAAAGTGTATTTAGTAAAATTGTGTGCACTATTTTTATTTTCTTAATTCTTTTATTTATCTTTGAAAATTTTATAAATTTATAAATTTTTATATAATTTATAAACTTAGAGTTAACAATTCTTGCTATTCTATAACTTATTTAAGTATAAATTATCTTCAAATATAATATTTTTAATTAAAATAATTATTATTTTATTTAATTAGTAATGAGTTTTCTTTCGTTAATGTTAAAAATAATTTCAATTCATGTTTTAATTACATGAAGTAAAATAAATTATTTTAATCTTAAAATTATTTTTGGTGCATCGCACTGGACATATGTTGGTAAATTAAAATAAGAGATGAATCATGCAATGAAATAGAGAATTCTAATTGCAGAATAGAAATAAAACATTGTCCTAATTTTTGCAGTCAAGAAAAGCATTAAGGTAGTTTGGTCATGATTATCTTTTTATTTTCTTTCAATTATCAATTACTATGACATTGACCTTATTTACTTTCAATTATTTGGGTGGATATATTATTTATTTAATTTAATATAATAAAGATTTTAAAGATGAGAACTTATTATTATATTTTTAATCTAATATGAAATTCTCTCATTTTAGGATGAGATGTGTTCATCCAACCTTAATTATCAATTATATTTAAATACATTTAAAATATACAACAATATTTTAATTTATAAAAAATAATTGTATCGTTTATAATGAAAATAATAAATAGATTAAAAAACAACCAAATAGGGCCTCCACCTTACAGTTGGGATTAAACCTCCTTGGCATTTGATACAAATTCAAGAAATTTTTTCTCTTAGTTATGAGTTGCATCAAGTAAATGTGATTTTGGACGGTCGCTTCGATATGAACATAATAGTCCCGAAAGTACACGCAAATGGTTCAGATTGCTATGAATTACTCAATGAAAAACCTGAACATAAGATGGGGACTATTTGGATATGTTTTATGGATGATTATATAATTTATATTATTTAAAAAGAAAAGGTTTTCTATCCTCATAATGATAGTTTTTCTCATGCTGCATCAAAATATTATATATCTAAAATACTCTTATTTTAATTTCTCCACTAACTATAACATTTTCCCCCACTCATTTTCCTCTTCCCATAAAGCTCCTCCCATTAATTATCTCTTATCATCTCATTCTCCCTCTTCCCCATACAACTCCTCCCATTAATTTTCTTCAATTATTATTCATAATTCATTTTCCCACTAATTCTTTGGGTTATCTTTCTTCAATCATCAAATCCAACTGTATCTAGAATCTTCCTAAGATTTTCAACCACAAGTAACAATTCTACATGTTTTATTTTATTTGGGATTATGATTTTTTGAATAAACTCTTGGATGATTATTGATTTACATGGAAATTTATTGAAATTGTAGACTTTTTTAGAATTCATGGATTTCCATGGAAATTACATGGAAATTACGGGTACACTTTTTCTTTTTTGTATTTCTAACTTCTTTCGACCATGTACAATATCCAACGAATGCAAAACACATAAATATATCAAGCGGTCGGGGTCTCACTTAAAAAATGCATTAATTTTGCTCTCCTAAACTAGGAAACTTCAAGATTTCTTAAAATTTTGTTGATGTATTTCTTAATGTCTCTAAACTATAGGAATATTTATTTGCTTTCTTAATTTTAATTTATTTCTAACACATAACTTGTTCATGATGTTGGTTGAATAAATTGAGTTTTGGGGTGTGAAAATTAAAAATTGGGAGTATAGAACAAATTGAGTTATAGTCTTTTGTTGTGATTATTTTTTTTTCATTCTTCACTTAAATTAATTTTTCTCATGTTATTGTTCTCTATGTAAGGTGATTCTCAATAATCTCATGCCTTGAGAGGTATGTACTTTGCTATGGTTAAATTTTTTTTTTATCATTTTTCTTATTGAATAGTTTATTTGTAAAAACTCCATCAAAATTTTTCATGATTATGTTCTAATGCGAAATTACAAAATTAATATTTTTGTAAAATTAACTTAAAAGTTGTAAAATTACAAGATCAACTTTTTGCAATTATAATTGCATGCATTATATTCTTTATCTAAGCGGTTTAGAAAAATTCATGCTTGACACTGTGACAAAGCTACTACACGTGGTATATGGGGTTTTGAAGTATAACACAATTACCTGACCTGTAAAAGGAATCTTCTCTATCTACTCTATCCAATGAAGTGTGGACCAACATACTATGTTGTGGAAATATAATTGATGGTGTAGTTGATGATAATTTTTTCGTAATCATGTAATAATATCCTTCTATATGTGTTAACGTAGGGACAGATCTCACGGTAAATATTTTAAAAGTAATTGTGTGATGTAGTGTCATGTATTCCCATGTGATTTTGGCATCCATTTCAATTAAATACTATATTTAAATAATATTCACATGATTATTTTAATTTTCATGCTTTTATTAGGCTTAGATAATAATTTTTAAATTATATAATGTAGAATATAAAATTATTTAAATACATTATAATAGTTATTTTATTTTTTTAATTAATTTTTATCCATAGTTTAAATCAATCCAACTTTCAATTACTATGAAATTTTGACACACCTATCATTGCTTAAACTTAAAAAATATTATTTATGCACGCGAGGATCGCATGCTACAATTGCTAGTATATTTTAGAGAAATGAATTTTGAAAGTGTGGTTGGGAAAAGTGAAAATAGTATTGGGGAATATGATGAATGTTTGTTTATATTTTTGAGAATAGTTAAAAAATATCTTGGATAGTGCTAGCATGCTTGTTTTTTGAAAAGGGAATTACTGTAGTGATTAAATCAATACTTTTTTGTTAAGTGTTAGGATAAAAATGAGATTTAGTAATATTTGTTATTTTATAAGTAATAATAAAATTTATATGATATATATATATATATATATATATGTATATATATGGGAAATTGGATGGGTTTTGGGTTGGAAAAAAATAAAAGAGGATATTTTAAAGCTAAAATAGGTATATATTTGGTTATGATCTTTCAAAACAATTTTATTTTGAAAAACATAATCAAATATTTCCTTGGTGTTCAAGAACTAAGAGATAAAATATGGAGAAAGGAATAAATACTTTTTAAATGTCTATATATCGAACTATTTATAGACAATTGCTATTTAACAAATGATGAATTGGGTGGAATTAACTCAATTAAAAAGAGATTGTTCTAAGAGCGAGTCAGTTTTCAAATTTTCTCGTCAGCACTATATTAATAACTTTTATTATTGACTGGTCTAAATCATTAATTATGCCACATTGTGGTGAACAGCAAATTCAATTGACTGGGGCAACTATTGTCCATTTACATTTAGCTTCTTTAGTTTAAGCATATTGCCAAAGAAAGCCTGAAGAATAGTTTGTATTGACAACACAATAGATAATTCATCCAATGTTCAACATTCGATCTATCTCATACTTTAATAAGGAAAAGTACATATTTCATTATGCTTGGATATTAGAGGAAAAAGAAATGATAAAATAATAATGCATCACATATTATTATTTTTTGGTATTTATCTATACTATTATAAAAAGGAAGGCACTTTTGTGTCTAATATGAAAGTTATTTTTGATATTTGTACTTAATTGCCCTTCAATATTTTCTAAAGCTTAAAAAGACAACGAGATGTAAAGAGTAAAAATTGAAAAATTGTGAACATTAGGTAGTTGTGATAACAAATTTAGCCTTACAATCATATTTGAAAACACTACTTAATAAGATTTTAACTGTAAAATACCAAAAAACTTTCTTACAAATTATCAAAAATTATTTTTACATTGCCGCATTTACAAATCTTATGAAAAAAAAATAATATTTCTAATAATTATTTTGAGTAATATTTTTGATATTTACAAGCAATGTATTTTATGCTCATAATTCGACTAAATTTGAAAAATGATTATTGGAAAAAAGTAATTATTAGGAATTTGTTTGAATGTAGATTTAGTAATCTGTTTTTTCATTTTTGATCGATTGATATTATTTTAACACAATAATATTTGAGTAGTACAATTTACAATTTTTTTATTAGATTTTTTGGTTGCCCTTATTCTTCATTTTCGAATCAATGATTGGACTATAGTACATGAGTTTTTTAAAAAAAATAAATTTATATATAAAACTATGTGTGTGGGAATCAATTTTATTATTTAAGATTGAACTATAGTACATGAGTTTTTTTAAAAAAATAAATTTATATATAAAACTATGTGCGTGGGAATCGCGTGCGTGGATCGCGTGTTTATTAAAATTTAAAAATCAAACACAGCACAAGGAAAACCAAATCACGAAGGAAGATACCACTTTCTAACAAAAATGAGGAAAAAAAAAGAAGAAGATTGTTTGCTCCTTTTTTACCGTGTTCAATATACAAATCGTCTCCCTCTATATTTACTCTATCTAGATAACAATTAAGTTTAAGATTTTTATTTTATTTGTCAAATTTTCTTCATTAAAATTCTTAAACTAAACAGATAGCTATCAATAAAAGTTCTGCAAGGACGAATCGCGTTAAATTGAATTAAAAATTTGATTTTAGCGTCGACCTCAAATTCTAAGTCCAATCGCATTAAGGGGGAAACGACCATGAAATGTTTCTCTGATAACAGTTCAGACATTGATGGGGACTGATGCCCATAAAACCAAGAATGCATTTGTCCCATCAAAGTGAATTTCACGCTAACTTTAGTCAAAAGCTTAAAGTGAATGGGAACGGCCAGGCCATAATGGTCTACAATGTGAATTGGAACTAACAGAGTTGACTGAATTAATGGGGAAGTAAAACAATCGGCAGCCGAGATGGATAGTAACATTCTAAATCTAACAATTAATTTACATTTATGTTTCCTTCTAGAAGGTGTGAAAGGTTCAGGGGAAAAAGACCGGAAAATCGTTTACTTCATGATTCTAGAAGTGGATTAATACCTATGTAAATATGATTAAAAAAAATTAGAGTACGAGACTAAATAATTGACAAATAACTTGCGTGTATCTAGAAAATTTTAAATGCAGAAAATTCTATGATTTAAACAGTATGGGGCATCTTGCTATGAAATGGATTATGTGAATAATTGTTTCTGAAAAAAGTTAATTTATTTTTGGATTATTAAAATTATTTGATAAACAAATTCGAGAAAAATTCAAGGAAAAATATAGAGATATTTTCATCCTATGGATCAAAATCATCAATCATATTAATTTGGTAGATTGCAATTGTGTAATGATCTTTTGCTCGTCAAAGCGCAACTAAATAAATAAAATTTCGCTATTAAAAGATTTTAGAAATTAAATACATTTGATCCCGCTTTTTTGGCCGAGCTAAGAGTTAGATTCTTGGTTTTAAGACAAATTTTGTCCCCTGCTGGTACTCACAATTGCTGAAAATCGCTTTCCAAGTACAGTGACCACCTCCGGATGAGATAACAATACCATAAAATTTTCAAACAGACATACAAAGCGTATCAAACTCTCTCTTTCTTTTTGTATTGGAACCAGGTCTAGGAATGCTCTAAATGCTGGGATGCTTTGGATATAATTGACTGAAAATGACAAACTCTGGGGGATCATTTTATAATTGTTGAAAAGATGAATTTAAGTTGACATGATTATTGAGATGGCAGTAGCTGTTTTAGCGTGAGATTTGAGGTAGCTACCTGTACTATTTCACCAATAGCTCTTTAATTACTATCATATTGCCGTTTAAACAGTGATATATATATATATGCATCAAAATCATACATAAGAGAGAAAAGAATTAAAAGATAAAAATAAATTTTTAATTCATTTTACCTGAAAAAATATATTCTGTTCGAACAAGCTCAATCACCCAGCCCGGTCAACCGGCAAACCTTGCAGCGTGTACAGGCACCCCCCTCAAACGCTTGCGCTATCCCTTTGGAGTCCGAACTTAAATCAGAACCTAATGGTACATAAATTGGTTCAACTAGTTATGCACTTCCAATGTGTTCATTACAAAATTATAAGCGCAGGTCTTTTAAAAGTATCAATAACATTGTTTATACTAAAACTCTAAGCAAATAGTATGTTGGGAGATTTATGGAGCTCATGGTTCCCAGAATCATTGAGTGGAAAACCCGTGCTTTAATCCTCATTTTCGACAATTAGAAAATTTTAAAATTGATAAAATCACTCAACATCTAGATAGAACTGTTGGTATCAAGTTCCTCCAACAAAATTCTTTTCGATCTTACAATCTTAACGAGATTCAATACCCCAATTCTTTGAAGTTATTCAGTTGTATCCCCTTTGAAAACGCCAAATTCAAAAACCACTTCTTAAAAATTAGGAATAAGATTATATATGATGAGAAGTTTGAAAAACCAGAATCTGCAATACTAGCTACTTCTCAACCCCCAACTCTTATCAAGGACTTTTGAATAGATAAATAATTCGTCAAAAAAATTCCTGTCACAAAGCGGAAATTGTTGCAAAATCTTGATGAAATCAAAAAGGAGCCAAATCTAGTTTAAATACACACATAATCGGTCTCAATATCTCCCCTCAATATTTCTTTTGATATCATAAATAGTCTCAAAGGTAATTAAATTTGATGCAAATTTATAAATCATATTTGAAACTAGATATATGGAAAGTAAAACATATAGACAGGAATCTAAAAATTGCAAAATGTTAGATATGAAGAATTTGAAACAAAAATGTATAGACAGGATCGACAAAAGGCACAAAAATATGAAATTTTACTTGCATTTTGGATTTTATTTTAAAAATATTTGTACACATTGAAACTTCGAAGAGTACAAAGATCATTCCTTTGGCGCTTATTCTTTACATTCTTTATAAATTGTTACTACTTATTTTTTGAAGTGATTGGCACATGACACCCTTTCCCTATGGCATCTTAAAATTTTAAATTTGACACTTTGTATTGATACTACTTGGAAATAAAGGTACCTTTTTTTTTTTTTTTTGAAAATCAGCAAAGTTTAGAGTTCTTTTTCTTTGAAATGTAGTGTAGAGAATTCTTAGTTCTCCATTTTTAATGAGTGATTTTCTGAGCTCCGCTTGACTTTGAAGCTTAGCATTTATAGTATTTTTTCCCAAGTGGACTTTGGCCTATTAGGGTTTAGATATCCTTCTTGTTGGGATTAGTCAATTTGGATATTTGGCATTTTTATCTATTTCTTGTTTAATTGATTCATCCTTCTTAATCTATTTTTATTTTTTTTTACCCTTGAGGACTTTATTTGTTATACCATCAAGTCCCCCTATTTTTAATCTGAAAAGTTAATTTTCATGTTGAAATTATAATATAATGTCAAGTTATAATTTTTTACCTTGTCCTAATTATTTTGAATAAATTTTTTTAAAGTGATTGATTAATTTATTATTCGCATTTTGAGAGGTGGGATGTCAAGAAATAGGACTCACTTTGAGTTAGATTCAAATTTAGTAAAAATTTTATAGAAGTGAGAGGGGGAGGTGATGGGAATGTCTCTGTGAAAGATTCGTCAATCGCCTTAGGAGCAGTTGTTGTGATAGCGGCTAAGTCTAGCAACCAAGCTTGGTGCTTGTGATGGGTGCGGGGGCCATTGTTGAGCTCCTAAGTGGGGCATCCAACATTGAGTTGGGTGCCGGGCATTAGGCCCTCTTTTGAATGTCAATGGTTCTTTTGGTGTCTGAAAGATTTGTGATACTTCGCTTGAGTCAGGGAAACTACAGGATATATAACGAATATACCAATCCTAAGGATCCATAGGTTTAATTGTGGATCCAAGACAACAATAGAATCTTTGTATTCGGCTCAATCCTTTTAGTAAAAGATTGGGCCGAGTTTAATTGCAATTCAATTAAGAGAACGGAGAGTAATTACTTGTTATCTTACTTATCCAAAATATCCACTGCTGCGAACTCAAATTTGATCTCTTTCCATACCTCACAAGCGGTTGCTAGTTCAGGACTCCATTTGCTAGCCTCGCGGATAATTAAATTACCCTCAGCAACAAGATCACGCATATAGGTCTTTTCCAAGGCACTTTGGACTTTGCTACATATCTGCAACTTGTTTAGCAAATATAGTTGTTCATTCTCCTAGTGAAAGGAGTTATCTAAATATTAGACAATGGTGAACATAACTTATTTTTTTAGTGGGACATAAAAAAAAAAAAAATTCTCAGGATGAAGATTTATGCTTTGGAAGTTGTTGAGGACATTCGTCAATAGTTCATGCTCTATGAACAACTTAAAATTTTTTTATTTGGATGTTTCATAATTAGGAGGTCTTTTAGGATTGTTAGTAGTGATCATGGTTCCAACAACCATATATGCTCAATTTTTTAAAAGACTACTTCGTTTCTCATGCATTGGGAAAGGCCATGCCGAATCTTAGGTCTTGGAGGTTATTTTCTAATGTTTGTAGGGGATTGATTTATTTTGGAGAATTTAGAGTTGTGCTAATTTTAATTCATGTAAAGAAAGGACTTAAATTGTAGTTACCAAGTTTGGGTCGGACATAAGTGCATGGCCTTACATATTATATTGAGGTTGAACCATGCCCTACTTCATGTTCTGCATCACACTTCAATCTTTTCATAGAGCTTCTTATCTCAACAATCCTTTAGGATCCCACTATGGAGTTTTGGATTCTTTGAAGTGCTCAAAAACTTCTCAAAACTTGTGAAGTTGTCTTCCTGGCTAAGATAAGTTATCAGGATAACTTATTATCTTTTATTTTGAGCACCAGCAAGATGGGCGTCTCTAGAGCGAACAACTATGATAAGGTTAACTTTGTAATGCTGGGGTTGTCCTTCTCCTTATGTTCACATTGTTTGAGTTCATGAGCCCTCATTTGGTGTCGACAGTTCTATTTTGTGCGTACACTCTAGTGGAATTAGATCTCGAGGGATATTGGGTCATTCCTTTTGCTAAGTTAGAGTGTGTAGGTTACACTAGAACTTAGCTAGTTTTGCTATGGTCTTTTGCTTTTGTGACTCTTTTAGCATTTTGGATAGAGATTTTTGCTCCAAAGATTGTTTATGATCTTTTTCAAAAGCTAAGTTAATTTGGGAGCCCCTTAGGGTCTCTCGCTGAGGTATTTTTTAGGGACCCATTAGGTTGTGCTACTGTATCGTATTATATTGTGTGACCTTTGGAGGTCTACAACGAAGATGTCATTTTACGCGCTAAAAGTTTTTCTTCAAGGAGATACACTTATGATCCCACTATCAGGAGTATCTCTTAGTAAGCTACTTTGATTGGTCTTATAGGAGTTATGGTTTTTGCAACCCCTTTGAGGGGTTTCTCATCATTCTTGAATTTTTTGTGCTCACCAAAGGTTAGCTTTAGGAGCATTATGGAGGATTTTACTGTTATAGCTCACAAAGGTGCTAAGAAAAAGCTAGCTTAGATTTAGTTTTTCTACTTTTTTTGGGGCATTGGTTGCCCAACTTGGATAAGTGCTTGGGTAGTCTTTGGGATGTTTGTGCATCCATTGGGATGCATTAGTGCCACTGGGCGCCCGACTACAAGGTATATAGGTGCCTATTGGGTACCCCAATATCTAAGCTTTGTCAAATATTTGCTATGTTTGTTTTCTTGGCATATATAGTCATTTGAGAATTGATTGTGGCATGGTAGTTCACCCCTAGGGTAACTTAGAAAAAATTGATTAGGAGAAGCTTCATAGTTGAGGAGTTACTAAGAACGTTCACTATGCATTTGTATCTCTGCAAATAACATAGATAATTTCTTTGTTTTAGACTACTTTGCGTTTTTATTTTTGCATGAGCGATATGATGGTTCATTTTTAGTTTTGTTTTCTCCTCATGAGGCTAGGCATTGGTTGGATGTTTTTCAGCATTGTTCAATATTATGAATAATTGCTCTCTTTAGCTTAAGAAAGTTTTTTGTATCCAATTTTGTTTATACACTTATTTAACTACATGACTTTCAAGTATTGGTGAGTTGTTGATGTTTAATTGTCGTGCAATAAGGTGCATGAGCTAGGTGTTAAATCCTTTCTTATTAAATTCTATTGCAAGCCTTTCCTGTTCAAGAGGTCTTGTCACTACATTTGATAAGTTGACCATGTATCCCTTGAGGGATTTGATAGTAGGCTTTGGTGGTGTCGCCCCACACACCCTTAGAAGGTCTTATAATAGCCTTATGTGCACCAATCATACACTTTCATGGAAGCCATACAGAGGATTTATGCTAAGGTAATTTAATTATAGGTGTAGCCATTTACCTCCATGGAAGATCTACGATAGGCTTATGCACGACGACCATGTACTCTTGAGGGAGCCGAATAATGGGTTTATGCCTAGGGAATTTGGTTGAAATTGCAGTTGTTTACTTTATAAAAGAATTTATGATGGGCTTATGCATGGTGACCACATAATTGTGGGGAACCAAAAATGGGTTTATGCCAAAATCATTCAGTTAGGGGTACAACCAATTACCTCTAGGGGAATTTACGATGAGCTTATGTGCGGTGACTATGTCTTCTCTGATGGAGTTGAATAGTAGGTTTATGTCAAAATCATTCAGTTAAAAGTGCTGCCATTTACATTCGGGCATGATTTTTGATGGGCTTACGTGCAATGATTACGTACTCTTGGGGGAACCGTATAATGCATATATGCTAAATTCATTCAATTGTAGGTGTTGCCACTTATCTTTGGGGAGGATCTACGATAGGCTTACGTGCGACTACCACATACGCTTTAAGGAGATTTGCAATGGGTTTATGTTATGATGATGTTGACTCAGGTTTATCATGATGTATCAATTGAAGCACATGCCTCAAGGGTCTTGCCACAAGTCATGTGTTCCTACAGGTTATAGTTATACAGAAAAGCAGACAAACATATAGAGGAAAGTTAGCTTGCTTCATTAAAGCAGCAAAATAAACAACTACCATTTTTTGAGTATGAAGAACTTTCTATTTATTCTAGGAGAGCATCTAATGCACCTTGAGAGGTGTGTTTGTTAATATTAGAGACTTTCTCTATCTCTGTAGAATAGGCAAGCATGCTAAGAGTGGTTTTTTCCTTTTTAAGGTTTCTTCTTTTATAGTTAAATGAATTTCTTCTTCTTGGATTGAGCTTCTATTGGGTGTTGCAATAGTGTTAGCCACCAGTTTTGAGATTGTATCCATGTGTTATCTTCTTTTGGTTGCTTGCCTCTATAGTTTATTCATTGGACCAATCGGAGAGACCGTTGATCTTTTGTTGTTGGGTACCAACTCTATTCAATTAGAGGGAGATATCAAAAGGTATGATGACCACTAAGTTCTTGCTATCTATAGGGATTTTCTTTATCCATGAGTGAACTTAGGAGTTTGAGATTATCAAAACGTCAATGCAATCATCTCTTTTGGTCTCCAAGTCTCCCCACTTTGATGGTAATGTCAGAAGGTTAAGATTGCACTTTGCACGTGCATGAGCCAATTTCAGTAACTAGATTTGCATCTACTTTGTGGTCCTCATAGGGACCTTTGGGATGATAATGGAGTTTTACCTCATTCAAGTATGCTGGTGATCATCTACATATTTTTGTAGTAGGCAAACCGTCAGCCATATGATGTTTTGGTCTTTTTTGGGATTCTAATCTCTACTATAGTGTCTTCCAATGGTTCTTCTTACTTTGAGTTGGGATAGTCCTTTCTTACCTAGTGACAAACTCCTTAAGGTATCTTCACTAGGTTGATTTTTTGACCTCATGCTTCAAGAAACTATTTTTTTCGGTGGTTCACATTTTTTTATGATGAAAATGCTAATGCTTCTCCGAACTCTACATCTTGGCTTGCTTTCTACCTTTCTAGTAAAGGGGCATCTTCGAGTTTGCCTATCACAAGATACATGCTCTACCTTTAGGAATTGTCAATAGTCCCTTTTGGTTCTTTGTGAGAGTTGTTGTTTCTCTTGTATGGATGCACTTCTTGGATAGAATCGAAAACATCTCTAGAATGGTTGGGTGTTTGACTGCATGAGGCTAAACTTCAATCGCAGTAGGCAATCATCGTGACATGTTAGGTTAGAGGGAGGATTACATGTCCACTATTAAGGTAGAGGAGTGGTAGTGGCCTATTTTTCATTTGACCTTTATTTTGTCCTCTTCAGGAATGACAACATTTCTTCACTCTAGAGAGAAGATTGAGGGTGCTCTTGAGTGACAGTTATTAGCATATTAGGCAACTACTTTGGTTGCAACTTGAGTAGTGGTATTCTTTAGCAATATCATCAAAGCCTCATGAGTAATCTAGATAATTGGTTCTCCAAGTTGTGGTGCCTGCTGTATGAGCTTCTCCTTTAGTGTTGGTTGCACTTCTATGGCAGGCTATAATGCACGACATAACTGTGCTTCGCCTTTATAGCTCTCCATATTCTTAGATCCTGGGACAACTTAGTTGTTGGAATCTCAACCTATGAATCTTGTTTGTATTCTGAAAGTTCCTTTCCCGATAAAAATTCTCATAGATAATGCCAAGATAATGCTACAAAAAAAAGGAGATAGGGTCATTTTTTAAAAATCAACAAAGTATAGAGTTCTTTTGTTGAAACACGATCTAGAGAGTATATAGTTCTTGATTTTTTTGAATGATTTTTTCATGTTCCCCTTGACTTTAAGGCTTAATATTTATAGTGTTTTATTCCTTTAGTGGGCTTTAGTTAGTAGGATTTATATGGCCCTCTTAGTGGGTTTAGTTGTTTGAGCTATCTGACCTATGTATTCATTTATTATTTAATTGAAGAGGCATCCTTGAGGACTTAATTTGTCATATCATGCATCATTAGAAAATAATTAGCTTTGCGCCTTGCACCTCCAATCATTGGTGATTATTTGTATCTTTCTCACATTTCTCTTTGTCATTGATATCTTGATTGTCTTCCCAAAATCTAAAGAAGACTGCACAATTCATTGCAATCTAGATAAAGCACTCTGGCCCTAGCATTCTTTCTATGATTTTCCACGGTCTTAGTTGTTGAGGTTCTTTTCTAATGGTAAAACAGCTTCTCTATTCACATATTGGGGCTACTGACAGAACAAAAAGTTAACTGGAGGAGAAAGAGGAGTTTGACAATGACATGGGTTTCAGTCTATTTGACTAGGAACATTACGAATGTAGCTTATGCATACGAAACATCTCCTCAACTTTCTATCCCTAAGATTATTGTAGTAATGTTTTTTTTCTTTTCTAGTTTTGACTTTAGTGTTAGATGGAAAATTGTTATTTTGTGCCTAAACAAGTTGAGAAAGGACTAAAGATATCTATTCCTAGTTTTGAATTTCATTTTCCTGTGATGGTTTTAGTATTGCCAATTTGTATATTTTCATATATTTCAGTTTGTCCATAGTTAGCTGATGGCTTGGAAAACTATTATTTTGCTGCAAATTGATGTCAAGAAAACTATTATTTATAAATACAAAGGAGATCTGATTGATCTCAGTTTGAAACACAATTAAAATGGATCAAGTAATACATTTTCAAAATATCCAGCCAAATTTATCTACTGAAATGATTGTTATTTTAATTAATAAAGCTATTTGAAGTATTTATAGTAATTTTGAATATATGCAATCTTTGATAGACATTGTCTATATAATTTGTCGTGTACACATACTCAACTCTGAAAGTTTATGTTTATGAGAGCTCATGTAAATATTGGTTAATGATTAATACAATCTTGCACAGAGCAACAACAACCTATGGAAGAAAACCATAAGCTACAGTAGCGTGAATTTGGTGTAAGCTTTCTTGCAACGAAGTGTATAAGGAAATAAATGGAGATTTCCTTTTGACAATCAACTTTGAGAGCAAAAATTTGCACGTAACCTTCATTACGTTATAATTTAGTAATATATGCATACAAAATCTTCATCATCTTGGAATCCACAGAAAAGACATCAAAGAACAAGCAACTAATAATTTATTTCTATTTACACAGCGCGTTACACATTTCACATAAATCAGCCATATTCGTAAGCTCAATAAATGTGATATCTATCTTGACTTTTACAATTGGATTGGAGGAAAATTGAAATTGGAAATGCAAAAAGAGAAAATAAGAATGCGCATATTATTCAAGCACCAACAATATAACTCGCTAAACACTATTGGTGATAACAACTATCACGTTACCGTCTCCGGCTTTAAAATACTAGATTTGATCTCATTGTGCTATATAACTATGTAGCGAGAAAGCGTCATGCTAAACTTAACAACACAACTAGGGTCAATGGAACCATCATACGATGAGCCATTACTAACTCAGTCCTACTGGCAGCAAGATATTCTTAGTTGCCTTATAATCCATTAAACATCACCTATTCACTATGTTAGTCGACAATCTAAATCTTTAATCCCAAAGGCAACCATCTTATAAAGATCAAATTTTGTGTGTTTGCTGACAACTCAAATCAAACATACCGAGTCCTTACACGGATAAGAACAAAAATAAATAATTAGAGCCACCATCATAAAAGTTATGAATTGAAAGCATAAAAGATGTTAATATGAAAACCGCCTCGATTGTAAACATTCTGACATTGAAATAATTCAAGATGAATTATGAGATGAAGATACAATTCCTTGTAAGAAAAGCAGCCGCCGAAGAGTGTTGTATCAACTTATGCACTTTGGATCGATTTTTAGGGTGTTGTGATAGATTTTATGACAAATTCTTGGAATAAATTGTTTTCATTGAGAATGAACTTAGTGGTCCATATCTTTCTGATATTACTCACTTTCATCCACCCTCGCATAATGCACTGTCCAACTCATCGAATAAATTGCTCATGACTAATTAATTTAATCAATCAAGTTATTGTTGATTGCCCATAAATTTGTTGTGTCATAAACCTATGTGATTGCCTAATAGAAATCCTAGTTGTAATTGAAGTTGTTGATGCTCCACTTGATGGTTCTTGTAAATACCATAACCATTTGAATTTTAGAATTGAAAAATCATGTATTAAAAACATGGGCATGTCAACGGTGAGGTGTGTTTGTATTTACCTCATATGAGGTATTATTAAATTAAATGACATATGTCTTTTTACAATAGGTTACTGTTAATTGTATAACAAGTTGTTGGTTCGCACTTTTATTACATGAAATACTTGGTAAATATTTAAAAATAATGATTAAAAGATATTTTTTTAAAAAAAAATTATTGTATTAGACAATATGACTTCATAATTTTGAATTATATATTTTATAATATTAAAATAATAACTATTATTTATCATAATACAGTTAAATATAATTATCTTTATTTATTAATTAAAATAAAATATTTAAAAGTAAATATAAAATCTATAACTATCATTCTAACAATATAGTTTTAAGTTTGAATAATCAATTTAATATTTTAATCATTTTAATATACTTTGATAGTTTTAAATAAATACAATAAGTTAAAAAGATAATTATTTTTTTATTAATACTAATATAATATAAAAATATAAACATATTTAAAATAATTTCATTAAATTAATTAATTAATTAAAGTTATCCAAAAAAAAAATTACCCGTCCACCATCTTCTTCTCCCCCATGCCCAAATGCAACCGCCCAAACAACCACACCCCACTACCCCCACCCAACCCCCAAACACCCTTTCATCCCTTCTCGGTTGCCAACCCCTCACCCCATCCAATAAAGATAGCCAACCTTGGTCGGATTGGCCATGGCTAGTCCAGTGCCCTAGCTTGAGCCGTTGGCCATGGTCGGTAGCCCGGCCATGGCCATTGTTTGTGAGGGTAGCGGGAGTTAAGGGTGAGATTATATGTGTGTATTTGTTTATGTGTATTATGTATATATTTTATGTATTTATATATATGCATATTTATATATATAAATAAATATAAATATTTTGAATATATTTGTAATAAAGTGTATTTTGTCATTTACTATTTAATTTTTTATTAATTTTCTTTTAAATATTTTCAATGGATGTCAAAATGATAATTTTCATATTAACCAATGCATTAATACAAGATATTAAAATAATAGAGCTAATTACAATTTACCATCAACTTCTTGTATAGGTAGTAGGTTAAATGTATTTTATTATATTGCCAACTATTATTAAAATGAAAGGATATGATGTTATACTTTAAATCAAATGGCTAAAATTAAATAAATTTGTACATTCCTCACATAAGGTATGTACAATCAAATTTGTATCATAGACTATTCTTAAAAACACGGAGTAGTCTACGGTGCAACCATAATTGTATATACCTCATCTGAGGGATGTATACATGTATTTAATTTGAATTGTTATATTAAAAATATGAAATCATAACCGTTCTTTTTTATGATTAGTGGGCAACATAATGAAGTATGTTTAACCTGCTACCTATATAAGCAATTGATGGTATGTTACGTTAATATGTTATGGGTGCATTATAGTAAAATAATTGCTACTGATAACAAAATTTTATTTATTTTGAGCTTCATCCCACTAAATGGCTCCATATATATTTTGGGCCTATTAAATTGAATTTTTATTTAAATATTTTTTTCATTTTAAACACATAAAATATAAGATTGGCATATTTTATTTATTACTTCTATATATATTATATTTTAATTTCAGTATATATATTATATTTCAATACCTTTCAATATGTTTTTATTTTTAGATCAATGATAAATATATTGAATTTTCAATAGAAACATCAAATATATACATAAGATATACATTAATATACTTTAAAAAAATATGTTAGCAAGTTATTTTAGAAAAGGTGCAAAAATCTATTCTCAATTAAAATTCTTCAAATCAATTCAAAATTCTAGGTATTATTAATGTATTGGCTAGCAAGAATCCATATTTATATTTTCGTATTATTTAAAAAATTTATTTTCAAATTAGTTAAATTCTATTAATAAAAATTAATAAAAAACTAAGTAATAAATAATAAAATTGGTCTTTATTAAAACTACATTCAAAATATTTATATACATACATATATAAATATAAATATAAATATAAATATATATGTATGTATATCATATATTATATATAAAAACATACATTATATATATATATTTATAAATATAACCCGCCGCAACTCTCACAACCTACAAATCCTATTGCCACAGTGTCACAGGGTGCTTCTTAGGAGTATGTACAACAGCACACTGTGCGGCTAGTAACTGGCCGCTTGGGAGCTATGTCCGCCAAAAACTCGGTATCCAAAACCTAATGAGAGCCCAACTACCGTCAAGCTCGATAATTGACAACCCACAAGAGCCCAACAACTGTCAAGCTCAATAACCGTCAACCAACAAAAGTCCAACCACCGTTAAGCTCAATAACCGTCAGCAAATAAGAAAGCTTTTAGGAGGCACGATCAATTGGAAGGAAAGCTTGCATTCATTGATGAAAATAGCATTAAAATATTTACAATTGCCAGAGCAACGCTAAATGTTGAGGAGGACTCCAGCAAAGTACAGTACATCTCAGCTTCGACTACTCATTCTCCCCTATAATAAGCTAAAAAATAATTTCTATTGTGACAGTACTAGATATTGAAAAGCTGAAAATTACAAAAAAAAAAAAAAA
>JACGDI010005339.1:462110-476310 GCA_014898725.1 Jacaranda copaia | reverse complement strand
GCATTTAATGATAGGCAACGGTTCAATATATTTCTGCATTAAGCGAGGGTCTCTTCCCCCAGCTGATTTTGACTGTCTCAGATCAGGGACCTTTACCAATACTATATCTCCCACTTGAAATTCACTAAAGCAGCAATTCTGATCTGCATGTTTCTTCATCCACTTTTAAGCTTTCCCAAGGTAGCTTCAAGCAAGATCAATATTTTGTTTCCATTCCTGCAAGAAACTCCTTGTGAGAGGAGATCGTGCACCCTGTGGGAAGTCCAAAGTATGAGGGAGTAGCGGTTGCTACCCAGTCACAATCTCAAAAGCACTCTTATTGGTGGTAGAGCACTTCTGGGCATTGAAGCACAACTAAGCAAAATCTAAAAGCTTCACCCAATCCTTCTGAGTGCTGTTCACAAAGTGTCAAAGATATTCCCCCAACATGGAATTAAAGCACTCGATCTGGCCATCAGATTATGGATGGTAGCTTGAGCTCATGTTTAGTTTGGATTCTAGAAGTTTGAAGAGCTCAGTCCAAAAAATACCAATAACTTGAGAGTCATGATCACTAACAATATCCTTCGGCAGTCCCTAATACTTGACAATATGCTTGAAGAAGAGATGAGTTGTCCCTTCTGCTATAATATGTTTAGGGGCTACAATAAAAGTAGCATATTTAGAGAACTGGTCTACCACAACAAAATAGTCCCTAAATCACCCACCTTAGGCAACCTAATGATATAATCCATAGATATGCTCTCCCAAGGTTGTTGGGGAATAGGCAGTGGCTTGAACAAGCCTGGTTTCTTCTGATGGTCTGGTTTATCCTGCTGGTACACTAGACAAGTGCGGACATACACCTCGATATCATCCCTCATCTGCGGCCAATAATACGATCTCTGCACTAAGGCATGGGTGTGCTCAGCTCCTGGGTGACTTGCCTAAAGAGTGTCGTGGCATTCTAAAATTAATGATTTCCTCAGGTCCCCGTCTTTGGGTATATACATGCGGTTTCCTTTGGTCATCAAAAATCCTTCATCCATCCAAAACTGTTGAGTTTTGCCCTTCTCGACAAGATCAACCAAATACTGCCCTACAAGATCTTTTGATAGGAGCTCCCGTATTCAGTCTTTCACAGAAGTGGTAACTACACTTAAGGATAGAGCAGCTACCACCCTTGTATGGTCCTCCCTCCAACTTAAGGCATCAGCCACATGATTGCTCGCCTTGACACGGTACTCCAAGGAAAAGTTAAATTCTGCCAATAATTCTTGCCACCGTGTCTACTTACCGGTCAGCTTGGATTGGCTCATGAAGTAACTAACTATAGTATTGTCCGCCGTGACCACAAAAAGAGAGCCCAACAAGTAGTGCCGCCAAGTCTAAGGTAGTGAACTATGGCTAGCAACTCCTTTTCATGCGCGGAGTAGCATCTCTCTGCTTTCTTCTACTCGTAGTTCTCAAAAGCAACAGGATGCCCATCTTGAATTAGCACTCCTCTAAGAGCAAAATTCAAAGCATCAGTCTCCACTTCGAACATTTTTGTTAAGTTCGGGTGGGCCAACATAGGATTTGACACCATAGCTCTTGTTAGTCCCTCAAATGCTGCTTGGCATTGGGATGTCTAATTCCAAGACTCAGTCTTCTTTCTGAGGTTGGTGAGGGATCATGCTATCTCAGAGTAGCCCTTCACAAATCTTCGATAATAATTTGCCAGCCTAAGAAACAATCACACCTCATGAACATTTCAAGGAGGCTGCATTCCTGAATAGCGTGTACTTTCTTTGGGTCTATACGAATTCTCCCTCACTCTATGATGTGACCCAAGAAATGAATTTTCTCCTAAGCAAATAAGCACTTTGACGGCTTGGCATACAGTTCATGCTCACGGAGTCGGGTAAGAACCTTTTGCAGATGCTTCTAATGTTCAGCTAACGTCCCACTATATACTATAATATCATATAGATACACAACTACAAACTCATCCAGAAAACCATAGAGTATCTGGTTCATCAACGTGTTGAAAGTTGCTGGGGTGTTCATTAGGCCGAAAGGCAAGACCAGAAACTCAAATGACCCATATCTTGTGACTACTGTAGTTTTACCCTCATCGCTCTCCTTGATCCGAACTTGTGAATAACCCAATCTCGGATCAATTTTCATGAAGTACTTTACTTGGCTAAGTTAGTCAAAACAATCAGCCACAAGCGGAATGGGATATTTATTCTTCATAGTAATTTTATTCAATGCTTGGTAGTCACAGCACATCCACAAGGACCAATCATACTTCTTCTGGAACAATACGGGAGCTCCATACGAGACTTAGTGGGTTTGATGATCCCACACTCCAGCATCTCTTTCAACTGCTTCCTAAGCTCCTCAAGCTCAGGTTGCAACATTCGATAGGGTGCCTGGGCGGGAGGTTTGATACCTGGCACCAACTTAATCTCATGATCCATTGCTCTCGTCGGCAGTAGCTTCTGAGGTAGTTCATCTGGCATAACATCTTCAAATTCTTGCAAGAGTTCTTTCACCACACCAGGGATTGGCCCCAATGCCTCCTTCATCTCCTCAAAGCGAAGGGTGCACAAGAATGATAGCTCATTTCACTTGCAACCCTTCTCAAACTAAATAGCTAAGAGATTTTTGTCCCCTAGTTTCTCGATCAATATAGGAATGACGCACGGCTTATTTCCCATCATCATCAGTAAATCTGTGTGTGGCATCACTACTATCCTTGTATCTCGCAAAAATTCAAGCCTAAGGATAAGCTTGAAATCATCTATCTTGACAACGGAAAGGTTAGTCCTCCCCTTGGATGGTCTTACCTTGATGAGCACAGATTTGGCAACTCCTGTAATCAGCTGAGTAGCAAAGTTGATAGCTTTCACTCGTCCAACTCCTTTCTCCAGTGCAAGCCCAAGTCTCCCCACTTCGGCACTTGCTAGGTAGTTATGGGTAGCACCAGTGTCGATCATGGCATGAATGGGCTTGCCACTAATCTTCACATCCACAAACATCAACCCTTTCTTTTTACGATTCTGGGGCTGTGGTTCCTCCTCTGTCTAGCTTTCTGTTAAGGCTGGTGCAACTCTACTCACCGTTTGTGGTAGTATTTTCTTAGCTGCCACTTGTGAGATAGGCCCAAGGTTGTCCTCAACCTCATCCTACTCCTGTTCCTCCGCAATAGAAATATGAGCCTCAGCTTGCTTGGGTGTCCTCTCCACTTCTGTAAGGCATGCCAAAGTATTTAGTAAATATTTCTTCGAATAATCTTTCATTCGGTGTGGACTACCATAAAGGAAACATCCACCACTACTTTTCTATGGTGCTCTTTGCCTGTTTTCGATTTCGTCATATTGGAACTCTCTTGTGAGCTCCCTTGGGTATAGGATTGCCTCTCTTCCCTACCTTTGGTTGGATTCAGCTTGAATGATTTTGCCCCACATCCTTTTGACTAATTAGTATTGGAGGCCGCCTGTCTCTTCTTACAAGGCTCAGAACTGTAATCCATTAACCACTTAGCAGTTCCCATGGCAGTGTTCAAATTGATTACTCTCTGGCGCTGTAGCTCGGCACACGCCCACGGTTTCAATCCCTCCAAAAATGTGAAAAGCTTATCCTTCTCAGACATATCTCGAATGTCCAATATGTGTGTGGAAAAAGCTTTCACATACTCTCTGATAGAGACTGTATGCTTTAGATCTTGTAAGGCCCGCCTAGCATTATACTCCACATTCTCCAAGAAGAACTATTGTCTGATTACTTCCTGGAGCTGATCCCATGTGTCCATATGCACCCGATGTGCTTGGATATCTGCCTACTTGGTTTGCCACCATAGTTTTGCATCACCTGTGAAATACATGGTGGCGGTTGCCACTTTTCTCGCTTCACCCTCAATATTAACAGCCAAAAAATACTATTCTATATCAAAAAGAAAATTCTCGACCTCCTTTGCATCTCTAGCGTCACTATAAGACCTAGGTTTTAGGATCCAAAGCCTAGCAACTAGGTCTGGAGAAATAGCAGGTCCATTACTCATTGCTTTCTAAAGCAAGCCAATTTGAATCGACATTGCCTCCATTTCTCATCTCAAATCAGCTATGCTGTTTGCCCTTAGCGTCTCCGTCAAGGCCTGGCAAACATCTCTACTCTCACCCAACTATGAGTGGAGGTCTATTATCTCTGCCTCCAATCCCTCGACCTTTTCCTCCAAGGTCTCTACAACATACCGCAAACTGGAGTTCTCATCCTCCAGTGTATCTAATTGCTGTTTCATAGTACCAACCCATCTCGGGGCTTCATTCTCTTGCCTTACCATATTTGTGAAAGCTGTAGGTTCTAGTGCCATCACCTCGACCTTGTGGATCAAGAGTCGAGGCTCTAATACCACATGTCATAGTGCGCTTCTTAGGAGTATGTACAACAACGTACTATATGGCTAGTAGCTGGCTGCTCGGGAGCTACGTCCACCAAAAACTCGGTATCCAAAACCCAATGAGAGCCTAACTGCCATCAAGCTCGATAATTGACAACCTACAAGAGCCCAACAACTGTCAAACTCAATAACCGTCAACCAAAAAGAGCCTAACCACTGTTAAGCTTGATAACCGTCAGCAAATAAGAAAGCTTTTAGGAGGCACAATCAACCAGAAGAAAAGCTTGCATTCATTGATAAAAATAGCATTACAATATTTACAATTGCCAGAGCAACACCAGACATTGAGGGGGACTCCAGCAAAGTACAGTACATCTTAGCTTCGACTACTTATTCACCCCTATAATAGACTAAAAAAAGAGTTCTATTGTGACAACACTAGATATTGAAAAGCTAAAAATTACAACAAAAATGGTAGCATCTTGCCTATATATTTACAAGAGGGAAAACAAAAGAAAGGCCTACACCTAAGATACGGCAGATGAACTTCTTGGAGTTCAAGTTCATTAATGCAGGTTGATTGAGGGGCTGTTGGGGTGGCCTGAATGCTTAGTAGATGGTCAAGGGACCTGAGGGTGAGGGTGAGGGTGACCCTGACACACGGGCTGTCGGGGGGGTGGGGGTGGGGGTTGACACTGATTGTGGAATTGTGGTTGGTTGGGTGGGTGGGGTGGTTGCGGTTTTTAAGAAAGAAGTTTTTTTTTTATTTTCATTTATTTATTTAGTTTTCAATTTAAAATAAATTTAATTAAGTTAAATATATTTATTTATTAATATCATTAAGTATGTAACTTAAAATTATATTATTTGAAATAATAAATTTAAAAGTTTCTTGTTTTAATATTTTTTACCTATTAATTAAATTTAGTTAAATTATTTAATTATGTCTATTTAATATTATTGAGTATATAAGTTAAAATTGTTAAAATTATATTGTAGAATGATAGTTTTAGATTGTTTTTTGAAATTTTATATATTAATAAATAAATTAATTAATTAAATTTATTCAAATTATTTTGGACATATTTATTATTTAACAATATAGAGTATATAACTCAAAAAATTTTAAATTATATTATTTAAGGTAATGGATTTTTATTTGAGCTTTGGATATATTTACCAAGAATTTAAAATGCAAAACAATGACTTGTTGTGAAATTAACAGCAACTTATTGTAAAACATATTTATAATTTAATTTGAAGATATTTCATATAAGTAAAGTACAATTTTACCTCACTGTAGACATCCCCTAAAAACATAAGAAGAAGATTTAGAGTTGTTTTTCATATCTTCAAGGCAACATTTGAAATTAAATTACTGTCGGTCTTAGACTTAACAACTTTTTTCCTTAACTACAAAGAAGATATAATTTAAAATCAATTTTATAGACATTTTACGCAAAATGAATGAAATAAATGGAAAATAACAAAATTTCTTGCTTACAAATTGTTTTGATCTCCTAGTAAAAGTTGTTAAAGGACTATGTTAGAATTTACTAAATGTTGGCTGCATCCTTTTTTTAATCCTTATTTCTTTTGTTCTAACTCATCTATTTCCCTTTTTTGAGCATAGCTCAATGGCCTTCTAGTTTTCTTTGATTTTTCAAACCATGGCATTATTGGAATAAACTTAGAATTAGGTCACTCTTTCTTACTTTTCAAAGGATTTAACTAGTGTTCATATGCCTTCAAAAATATATCTTTCCTATACCAATGTTTAACATAGCCTTCGAGTCTATCACACCTATAGAAGATATATGTTGTGGCATGTACATAAGGAATTCAAGTGAGGTCTCATTTTCTACAACTACAATTTTTGAAAGTTAAATCAAACGCATTTATCACTGAAGGACCATTTAACTTCAAACTTATCATTGTCATTCCATCCCAAGATACACTTATATGCCTTCTTTTCGCTATTTTTCAAGATCTTGTGCATAGCAAGACAAATATCTCCATTGGATTTCAACACTTTATCTTGTTGTGCATTTGATCGGAATTACTCTAATAATCTCCAACATAATTCTTATAGGATTATTTTTTGTCCTGAGGATGAAATTGTTGAAATATTCACACAGATTATTTTACAGGAAATCAAATTTTAGCCAAGTATTAAAATGTGAACTTCGCCTAGTTCATTGGAGACCTTTCTCTCACCTGTTCTTAAGCAGCAGAATCACATGCCTTCCTTTTCCATCTCAGTATTGAAATCAACATTCTAATTGCTAATGCAACCTTCCATAACAAATATTTTTGATATAAGGTAGTCCAATAGGCCCAGCACAACAATTCTCGACCAGGAATAAGGATATGATATCGGGTGGCCCAATTGCCCCATAGGTCTAATTGACAGCAGGCCAACCATATCATCGACCCAATTTGACTGCCCTCAACCTCACTCCTCATTGCAACCACCAGCATTTGGATTCTTTAACTAGAGTATGATCAAAGAGAATATGATTGATTACCCCGATGTAGATGGTTGAAGACATCCCGCCAAGGGGACTTACATGCCACCACTAAAAAATTGGCCACTTGTGACTGATTTTGCGATAGAAAAAATCCGTCGCAAAATCTTGCGTTGCAAATAATTGCAATAGATTTTGTGACGGAAAATTCCATCGCAATTTTGCAATGGCAAAATCCGTCCAAAATTTTCAATTTCTATATTTTTTGCGATGGAAATATCCGTCACAAAACATATTTTTTAAGAATTTTTTCGTTGCAAAATATTTTAATTTTTTTTTGGTTGAATTTTTTAAATATTAAAAACTTGTAATCAAAATATAATATATTCATAAATCCAAAATCATCATATTTAATGATATTTATAACCATCAAATGATAAAGCATTAAATATTTCATAAAATCTAGATATAACATTAAATAAATAAAATATTTGAAGCATTCGACAATATAAATTATTAAAATATAAGATACCAAAGTAAAATTATCTTAACATAGTATATACCCAAATGCATAAGTCAAAATCAATCATCTTCCTCATCTAAATCCTCATCTATGTTTCTTTGTAGGTGTTCATTAGTAGGTTTGAATAAGGATGGTGTAGGAGATACCTCTGGCCGAGGTAAATTAGCGCCCGGTGTCATGAAGGAAAGATTTATAGGCAGATAAAATGGTGATATATTAGGTTGAAATGATGATGATAGGTTATCCATATTCTACTGCATGAACATCTATCACATCATCACCTCTATATCTGCAAATTTTTGTTTAAATATCGTATTTTCTTCTCGACACATCGTCAATTCCGATCTCATCGATGCCATTTATTCTTTTAATGTCTTCATTTGTTCACTTTCATGGGGCTGATTATTTGGAGGTCCTCTAGACGAGTGACCTAAGACAAAGGAAGCCTCACTTCCAAGTTCGTAAATTTGCCCCTTCTTCGATCCACCTACTGTATCTTTCCACATTTGCATAAAAAATATAACTACAAATTAATAACTATCAAATAATTCAATTGAAAAATAATATAAAATACAAATTGATAACTTAGAACTTTCACTTGAAGTTGAAATGACATGGGCACTGAAGAACTGTCAACACCATCACTTGAACTTTGACTAGAGAACTCCTCTAGTCGATTGTTGAACGTATTCTACACATGAAGTACATAGAATGATTAACTTATATAAAAATTAAAACTTTCTATTTTATCAAGTAACATATATATGACATTTAAACTTTCTAACATAAAATTTATAATATTTAAACTTTCCTAGTTTTGATAAAATATACTACTTACATATGTATTCTGGGCACGTTCATTGACCTATGTGCATTCACCTCTTTCATTTAACGTAGAATGTGTATGCATAAATGATTCTGCAAGTACAGGTGGGTGTCCAAGTTCTTTCTCCTACATCCAAACACATTTATCAAGAATCAATTATAATTAAAATTAAGTATTGATACCTTTATAAAAATTATCAATTTATCTTTGTGACACAGGTGTGAGATACATCCACCTTGATGAAGTGGATATCCAACACCACTGCAATTCGATCCCCGATTCGCTTTATTCCAAGTGCTTATTTTTTTGAATCCATCATTAGCCCATTCTTGAAGCAATCCATCCCACACTTTATCTCCCATCCAAATGGGCTTCTTTTGGGATTGACGTGCTTGGTGCAATTTATTTTTCAATATCTCCAAGCTATGGTGCTCAAATATTTTGTGAATCAATGGACCCTCATGTTCATACCATGTAAATTTTTTCTGAGGCATATAAAAGAATTTAAAACATTTAGAGAACTCTTTCATTTTGATATGGACTTAAGAAAAAAAAATTGATACATCAAATAATTCTTACCTCAAACTCCCCAAACCACATGGCTCTAACTCCATCTTGAAGTTTTTTCCATGATCTCCAAGAATGTCATAAGTGCCTTTTAATAATATTACTTATTTCTTGGGCACATGTTAACTCCTCAGAGAGCCTATTTCACAGAGATATTTTTACATCATATGTTAAAACAATAAAATATAAATTAGTAGTATACATAACATTATAAATTACTGTAATTAAAAGGATTAGAAAATATTACTCTCTCCCTTGGGGCCGAATAAATATCCTTTGAGTAACATCCGTACTCTCTATATTTGTAGATGCCGGTGTAGATGGCATAGATGAGGGAATAGGTGATGCATCTAGTGGCGAACTACCCAGCACCACATCTGGATAAGTATGTGCAGGGATATATGACTTTGATGCAGTATTAGACGGAATAGCCTTGCCTTTTCCTTTTCTACTGTTCAACATCTATAACAAATATTAATTATGTAAATTATTATAGATAAATAACATCAAACAAATTATTATAAATTATTGTGTACATGTTTGACTATGGATAAATCAAATTGGATAACACTGATCAATATAATTAAGTAGAATGGACATTGCCGATCGACAAGTGAAAGCCACCATTCTTGGAAGTATAATTGTGTTTGGAATTGATAATATGTATAGTACATCAATAATGAATTTTTTGATAAATGTACATTACATAACAATAAATTAAAAAACTAGTCATCCTCGTCCTTCTCATCCTCATCCTCGTCTTCGTCCTCATCCTCATCCTCTAACTCTTTATCATCACCTATCACTTGATTGTTTTCTAGATATATTTCTTCATAAGGTCCCTCAATATCAAGTAAGTTACCAATTGGATCGGTATCAACAACTGCATTGACTGTTGTAGGTGGTTCTTGTAAAGCTACCTCCATAGTATGACATTTATCCACCCTATATTTTGGTCTTATTTTGATCACAAACCACCAATGGACTTTATCTCTTTTAGCACCAGGATAAGGAATATAATACACTTGGGATGCATGTTGAGCAATGATGAAAAGATCAAACTTTAGATATTTTTTATTTTTTTTTATTTCAATGATATCATACTCTTTATTTATTCTAATTCCACGGTTAGACAGTGTATCAAACCAATGATAGTTAAAGAGGAAAACTTTCTTTTCAGGTACACCTGGATACTCTAGTAGGATTATTTCCTTCAATTTTCCATAAAATTTTGATAATCCTTCACCTTTGACGCACACTCCAGAATTGCATGTCTTTTTATTCTTTGTCAACGAATCTGTATAAAATACATATCTGTAAAGTCATAGACAACTTATAATGAGTTTCACAACCTGACCACAATGGTTGTTGGACAGCAACCAACATGTCATAAAAGGCTTGAGTATCTATGTTTGGATGTTCCTCTCTATTTGGATTAATGCCTTCCTCACAATTCATTTCAGTATGGCTACTAATTTCCATAGCATCACAAACCATATTTTCATACCTATTGTTCGTGGCATCACCACAAAAATGAGTATTACTAGGAGCTCTCCTATGTACATTAAAATCTAAAGGTTCAGTCTCCCCATGTGTAGTCCAATACCAATAATTAGGCTAAAATCCATATCTTAATAAATGTACATGTGCTTCATCTGATATCAAAATTTTCAGATTCTTACATTTTGAACAAGGACACTTTATTCCTCCATCCACCAAACATTGAGGTTGGACAGATGCATAGTCAATAAAATTTTTCACACCAACAAACTCTCTTGTATAATCTTTTCGATTTGGCAAAAGCCTATTATACATCCAACTCTTCTCGGCATAAATATCCATATTCTATAAATGAGTAAATTCATTAAAAATGATCTCAATTTGAGCGATGCAAAAGTAATTTTATTATAAATATTTTGATTTTGATAAAATTATTTAATTATTTACTTTATTAATGTAGGTTTGTTAGAAAGTAATTGATCACAGTATAATAAAATTGATTATTAATATTATTATTATAAATTATTATTTAGAGATGAATATTTCTGATAAATAAAAAAAATGAAGAGTAATAGACAAAAGAATTAAAGGATGACCTAACAAATGAAGTAGGGTCAAAAACTTATTTTGAGTTTGTTTGATTTGGGATATTAACATTTACTATGACTTTTAATATAAGGTAATCTCTTGTTTGATATGGGCAGGTTCATGATTTGTCCGAAGCCCGTACTAAGATGAGATTAATAGCTACTGAAGTAGTGGGTTTGGGGGTGAGATTATATAATCTCAACCCTCCTTGAAATTTGATTTGGATGTAAATATTAAAATTATTCTTCAAGTTCATATATTATTTTTATTTATGCATTAATTTCATGGTTCTTATAGCAAGACTTTTGTCCAAACACCTCTATAAAATAAGATTACCAAATTGCTCAAAAATTAAGACTAAACATAATGAGAACATCATTTTTATTGATAAGAATTAACAATATTAGTAAACACATAACGACACATAAACACTCCCCCTTATATCCATCATCATTATGCAAGCAATTAAAAATCAATCAACAACAAATGAGAAGGCTCCACCCCTTCTCCCAACATTCCATCATTCTTCCTAATTCCACCAATTCTGAACATTTCTAATGTATTGTATTATAAAAGTATATAAAATTAAAACAAGATATCCAAACTTACCTCTAAATGCTCCACAAAAATCGACACTTACAAAAAGATTTCCACCAAGTCAAGAGAGCCTACATCATTAGGTACATGTTACAAGTGCACATATTTATTAATAAATCATAATTCCACAAACTAAATGAAAACTTAAATATTGAATACAATTATTATTTGAGATAACTAACATGTAAATCAAGTTTTGACTAAAACATAATCAAATTTTAACTAATTGAGACAATTAACTAAAACATATTAATAACAACTAAAACATAATTCAAATTTTAACTAATGGAAACAATTCACTAAAATATATCAATAATAACTAAAACACAATTACCTAATACATAATAGAAATAATTAAAACATAAATCAAATTTTAATTAATGGAGATAATTAACTAGCCAATAATTAAGATAACTAAAACATAATTAAATGTTGGCATAATTAAGAAAATTACCTCAATTAATGGAAACAATACACAAGTACTGTACCTTCAAACTTGAAACAACAAGCCAAACAACCATTTTAATTTTTTTTTCAATTAAAACTAATTATACAAATAATTCAAAAAAATGAGATCTGGTTGGCCGCTGGCCGCCGGCTGGCCAGCATCTAGCACCAGCAACAGTGGCCAGCCAATGATTCGCCGACTGGTCGTGTAAATAATAAAAAACAAAAAGGAAAGGAAGAGGAAGAAGAAAATAGACCTATAAGAGAGAGTGAGAGTTTGGAAAGAGTTGGGAAAATGGGGGAATTAGGGCATGTTATTCGGATTGAAATTTTATTTTATTTTTTTGGAATTTTCAAATTTGCGACGGATTTTTCCATCATAAAAGGCAAATTTTGCCTTTTGCGACGGATTTAAATCCGTCGCAAATTTCAACTTTTGCAACGGAAAAATCCGTCACAAAATGCAAAATTTGCAATGGATAATAGTCACAAAAGTTGCAAATTTGCGACGAAAAAATCCATCGCAAAAGTTGAATTTTGTGAATATCCGTCACAAAAGTTGCAACTTTTTAAAAAAATTGTGACGGATTTTTATCCGTCGCAAAAGTGGCAACTTTTTAAAAAAATTGCGACGAATTTAAATCCATAGCAAAATTCAACTTTTTAAATAGAAAAATCCGTTGCAAATTTTGCCTTTTGGGACGGATTTTTTCATTGCTAATTTTTTTCCAATTTTTTATACAATTTGCAACGAAAAGTTTTGTGACGGGTTTTTTGTTGCGAATTCCGTCACAAAAATCCGTCGCAAATGGCTGTTTTTTTAGTAGTGTCCACTAGGGTATCAATTGTTGACCAAAGCCCAAGGATGACTCCAAGGTGAATATTTGTCGACTAGGGAGGTCGAATTGGTGCCCTAACCTTGCTATCGCATTGATTACACTGACAGGTGGCATGTCTCTGCATTAATAGTATATACCACCCTCAGTACCACTTCTTTTGCCGCGCTTGATCTAGGCACACCCCCAATGTACTACTTTGTCCTGGGAAGCCAAAGATGGCACCATTTGGAATAACACACAAATAGGAGAAGACTTAAAGGACCTCCCTCAAGGGCAAGAGCCCTTTCTTCATGACAAGGGCAACATAGACATATCCACTAGCTAGAAAAGGCTATAAATATCTCATTGCCAGGCTCCCATAAGGTATGTTTATTATCACCCTAAACCCTCATTTTGCTGCTCTGCCTTTTAGTTGATCTTACAAACTTGAGTATCGGAGTACTTTAGCTAAGGGCCCCTTGGCTAGCCTAACATTTGCTGTTGATTGCAGGACTCGACCTCGGTATCTACCCAAGCAAAGCTTTCAAGCTTCGAACATGGTTGAATATTGTGGTCCATAGCCCAATTTACCTACCAAACAGTTTTTACCCTCATCAATTTCAATTGTAAGCCTTCGCGTTTTTGCTTCAAATTATTGTACATATGCCTTGAGCAAAACATGTGGTCAACACGGGATAGCGAATACTCAAATATTGCCTTTACAAGTCCCTTTTACTTATAAAAAATGATTATCCGTGCTATTCAACATGTTTAAGTCTTGAAGGAGATGGCTGTCAAACTATTTCTAATGCTTTATGTTTTCTTTCTAACCCCTAGCATATGCAATAAGATACATGTTATCGCCATCAACACTAACTGCACATAGCAAAACTCTACCTCTTAAGATCTTTAGATGTGTGATATCTAGACCTATGACCGGGTCTTTCCTGTCATAGGCCTTTTCCTTAAGGCACCCAATTATACATAACGTCTCTTGAAAGTACACGTATTAAATCCTATCACATGCTTGCATTTTATTTTTATTATTGTGTCAAGATTAGACATATAAATCTCCTAAATATTACCGTAACTTGGCATGCTGCTCCAGCTTATTTGGCAGCATATTTTTTTTGTTCTATTCATTAAGGATGCTTGGTTCTCCATTTGTATTAGTTTTTGCATTGAACATACTAGCCACACTGGATTGTTACTTACTAGAGTCGATATTTTTTTCCACAAAATTTGGAGGTGCAGTGCTTGGAACTTGCAGCACCACAGGTATAAGGTATGTATGAAGGAATCATAAATGAATTAACCACATTCACAAGGTAGTTGAGCTTTGTTACTGCAATTCTTGGTAAAATTTCCTTGCTTCCTCACTGCATCCCAAAAGTCTGTAGGGGTTGTAAAGCAAGGTCAGTCCCACCTCAAATTCACAGTTGGATTCACTTGCATCATCTCTGTAAATTTGATATTGTGAGCACAGCTTCTCTGATCTATTTT
>JACGDI010005339.1:409505-455193 GCA_014898725.1 Jacaranda copaia | reverse complement strand
AGTGTCATTCCATCTAATAAAAATCGGTATTTAAAAATATATTTAGAAAAACACACAATCTTTGCTTTTTGGCACCTTTTTTCTCTCAATTTGGAACACTATATAAAAAAAAGAAAAGTGGTAATAAAATAGTGACAATATAAACTTTGTCATCATTAATATTATATTAAATGATAAAAAATTTTATTTTGTCACCTAATGAATTTTACAAACTTATTAATATTAAAATAATATTTAAATCATCTTCATTGACAATAATTTAGGGCAAATAATTAAATATTGACAATAATTTATGGTAAAATTTTTGTTGTCTATAAATTATCACTGTAGGTTGTACCACAAATTGTTGACATTGGTGACAATTTGAATATTTATTTTTGTCCTTATTAAGTCATATTATAATAAAAGAAAAATTATCATTATTTAAAAATATTATAGTAACGATTTTTATATTATCATTTGTTTATGATTTAGTAAAAATAATTTTTGGACAAAAATTAGTCATATGTTTGAACCATAATAATTCAAAAAAATAAAATAAAATACAAGCACTTATTCTTTTTGGCTTTGTTTCTATCTCCTTGCCAACTTGGCCTTCTCCATTATTGCCACAAATAGCTAAGAGCAATATAATACAACCTACAAAATAAAAAAGGGGTTACAATAAAAGTAATTAGGAACATAAAAATATTGGAGCTCAATTGATTCTGAAAATTTGGAAAATGACTTGAATTAGAATAAATATGTACTTATTTGATTAGGTTTATTAATGAAAATATTTATTATATAGATGGGTTTTGTTATTTGCTTTCCAAAATTTGTTATTCGCAGTCCATTGTAAATTACTTTTGAGTTAGATTATTGACCAAAATATCTACTTACTTTTCAAATTCATTTATATTGATTTGTAAAACAAATATACCTTTTAATATAATAATTATCACTTTAACTTTGTTACTCATGAAAATATTCTACGTCAACTTGTCTAATTTAATATGAAATAACAATAGACCTAACAAATGTTACCCATGGATAACCTAAGAATGGATAATAATGGGTTGGGGAAATTTACCTACAGGTAAAATTATTTATTTTTTTATTGAATATGAGGTAGTGGACCCATGACTATGGGTAATAGGTAACCTTTATGCACCAATATTTTTATTTATTTTTATACTTGATGGTAAATTAATATGTATTTTTTAATTTACATAACATTATTCAAATATAACCTAAATAAAATTAATAAAAGAGACTACAAGTTTTAAATATTACATTGAACAAGCACTTAAAGTATGTCAAGTATTTTAGTTTGAAAGGTACAACTTAAGTATTTATACATCTATCAATTTTAAGTTATATTATATTTTGAAGTTCAAATTTAAATCTCATTATATGTTAGAAGTTTTTTTGAATTAAAAATTTAAATATGACTTAAATATTGTTGTTATCATAGAAAAATGTATCATACCTTCCAAATTATTTTTGAGAATCAGAGAAAATTCTAATATATATATATATATATATGGGGTTATTCATGGGTTACCCGTGGGTTAGGTAAAAAAGTGTTAAGTAATTAGGCGATTGGTAAAATTATTCGCATTTTATTGGATGGAGAAAATAAGGTTCATTATCTGCATTTTTTGGGTACCCGTGAATATGAGTAATTTTTTGCCATGTCTAAATAACAAAGTGCAGTACTTTTTTTTGTTTTTTTTTTCTTTGTTTCACTTTTCTGATTGAAATAATTTTACACAGCAGTCTCTATGAAATGAAATAAGACCTACCTTTGGGGTATGAAAATATACTATATTGTAGTGATGCTATCATTTCCTATTAAAGTTCATAGCCATGTATTCAATGAGATGATTGAATTTAGAAATGTGATAATTTATTTATTTTTATGCGCACTATCATGTTTGACATGAAACAGATCAATGCTAGGAATGAATCAATATTATATTTAATAAGACAATGTACAGTACATTAAGGGCATAATTATCCAACAATTTAAATTAAATGATATCTTAAAAATAAAGGGATACAATGATCAGTTCTTATAGACTTAAAATCAATTGAGTACGAATAACAAATTTTGGAGTGCAAATAACAATAACCTATATGGATTATGTCGGGCATATGTACGTATGAGAGCGAGTGATAATAAAAAAAATTAAAAGAATATAATACCTTAATTAAGTATAATTATTGTTCAATTCATTAGGTTTAGTTATGGAATTATGTATTAATAATTTAAATATAATGAAAAGTAAAAAAAATGCATATATATCAAATGTATTTGTCTAAAGTGAATAATATTACATGTCAGTAAGCAGTTGTTATTTGTTTGGTACAAATAATGTTATTTCTCATAAGGGTTGTATTTCATCTAGTTTGGGGGTACATATCATATGGGAAAAAGTGAAGAAGCAATTGATACATATGCCAAGTTGAAAGTAGTAATATAATAGAAGACCAAAAAGTCTTCCAACACATAAAGCACGTAACCCAACAAGTGTAAATATTCAAGAAAAGCATCTTCTTCCTTCTCTCTCATTGTAGTACTCTTCTGTCATTGTAGTATAAATCCATAATTTCATTTATTCTCAAAATGGGAAAAAATCACACGAAATTCATTATAAATGGTTGTTAATTATGCAGTATTGGAAAAAACTATTAACCACAGCCAGTAAAGTGATTTGATACTTGGAGAAAATTATAATCAATATGCTATTTTTTCCAGTGGAGTATCCGACTTCAACCACTATCCTTCATGTTTGCAATGTAGTCAACAAATGGTTTGGATAACTTTATAGGGGGAAATGCAAAGGAAATTTCTATGAATATAGGTAGGTGGATTAATTATTTTGTTGAGTTTTTGGGGTTTCATTACTATTCAGTCAATGTGGATGTCTATTGCTATTTTTATGTAGGAAATTTGTGTGAATTAGCAAAATAGTTCAATTTGATTTATATTTTCTAAATTATGGTAGTAATTTTTTATAATGTGGTAAAATTGCAGTAAAGGATTCATATCAATTTAGGTATTTAGTTGTTGTGAACTCATTGAATATTTGTTTATTATCTAGTGTTTATTGTGGAAATTCCAATGAAAACTTGAGTGAACTAAATTTACAAAATTTAGTAGAATGTAAAGAAGATGCTGAGTGTTTGGAGTTAATGCCAATGATAGTATACGAGGAAGTTATTCGTGATATGATGTTTGATAACGTTGAAGATGTAGAAAATTTTTGTGAATCATATGCGAAGATAGTAGGTTTTAAAGTTAGAAAATGAAGTATAAAAGGAAATGTCGGTGAGGTTGTGAAAAATAGAGAGTGGGTGTGTAGTTGTGAGAGCTTTCGAAAGACACTTGAAGATGGATATTATCAAAGGTAAGAACCTACACCAGAAACAAGATGTGGATGCAGGACCAGTTTTCATATTGCTTATGATCAATTGTCTAGCAAATATTCAGTGACAAGATTTTGCTCACACCATAGTCATTCTTTAGACAAACACTAATAGTATGTGGAACACTTGTTATTTAAACTTAGAGTTTGTTTATTCATTTGCATTCATATTTTGCAATTTGTTTTGACTTGAAATTTATGTTTATATGCTATGTAGGTCCATGTCAAGCTCTGACAAGTCATTGCTAGCATTGATGACAGATTTTGGTTGTAAACCTAGTGGAGTAATAGTTTACATTGAATATTTAGCTGGAGGGGTTGGTAAGCTTTCTTTTAAAAGGAAGGATGGGTATAATTGATTGTACAAGTTATGTAGAGAAATGTTTTGTGAAGGAGACGTCAATATAAAGTTGAGTTTTTTTGGATAACATGCAAGAGAAAGACCTAAAAGTTGCATTTAAGTACACATTAGATGAAGAAGGTGCTTTATGGAGAATATTTTGGTGTGATGGGATCTCTAAAGCTGGGTATGAACATTTTGGTGATGTCATTATATTTGATAGTATGTACAAGACGAATGCATATAAATTTCCATTAATATTTTTTTCTGCATCAGCAATCATTCATTGACATGTATATTTGTTGCTGCTATTATGTTCAACGAGATGATTGACTCCTACTAGTGGTTGTTGAAGACATTCCTTGAGGTCATGAATGGAAAAATTCCTATGCCTATTTTGACTGATCAAGACACATCTATGATTGCAGCTATTAAGTTTGAATTTCCCAGGATGAGACATAGGATATGTAGTTGGCACCTAGGTCATAATTGTCGACAAAAGGCAAACATTCTTAGGTTTTATATTAATTTCTTCATGTTGCTTGGTAGAGTGTTTCATTGTATAATTTGAAATGTGTTGGTTAAATTTAGTCAAGGTATATGAATTACATAACTATCCTTAGGTGAAGGAAATATATGAAAGAAAAAAAAACATATGCGGGTTGAAGCTTTCTTTCATGGGGGATTTATGGGGCAAATGAATACAGCCCAACAAGCTGAGTCGATGAACTCTTTAATAAAACTTTTGTTGATCAAAAAATGAGTTTGACACAATTTTTACAACACTGCATCTGCACTTTAGAGAAAATTTGGAGTGATTTTCTTGTGAAGCAATTAAAATCTGAGAAGTTGAAGCTTATTGTAAGAGAGAATCCTCTAGAAATGCTTGAGAGACATGTAGCTTGAATTTGCATGAAGAAGGTCTTTTAATTTATACGTGGCCAAGTTAGAGTAGAACAGGGCCTTGTGCTAGAGAGAAATTGCAAATCAGATGAAAGCAAGCATATGTTTGTTTTTCGACATTACAACAACAATGAGGGGGATAGTTTTTACTGTACATATGACACTGATAAATGTAAGTACCAGTGTAATTGTTTGATGTTGGAGTCTAAGATTCTACCATGTTGCCACATAATATCGAATTGAAGTGTTTGGGCATTATGAAATTTTCTAGATGAAGCATACTTTCTTGATGGCTTATTGAATGTGGTAATAAGTTGAAAGATAAAATTTCATCTCATGTTGAAAAAGTTGATGCACAACATAGCAGGTTTGCATGATTGAACGAGGAATGTATCAACTTGTCCATTATTTCATTGCAAACATCTACTAGTTTTATGAACTCCATAATTGGGTGTCAGAATTTATTTAACATGCTGAAGAGCAATATATATTGCATTCTAATTTTGGATTTGATTTTAGTCAAACCAACAATGAAGTAGAAAATGAAACTCCATATAAAGATGTAAGTGACCTTGAAAGATGCACAAAAGAATAGAGAGTGTTGGACCTTAGTAAAATACGAAGCAAGGGAGCTTGTCGTGCAAAGAAATAGAAATGTAGCTTTTGCAGGTAATATATCCTATTTCAGTCCATAAGTTGAATTTTCATGATTTAAGCTATATATTATTTGTTTATAGTGGTTATGGAAATTTTATTGTTTGATTGTGATTATCTTACTAATTAAAATTCTTTATTATGTCTTATTGTGATTATAAATGGTGCTAGCTATAAGGCTAGTACTTGTGATATGAATCCATCAACTTTGGAGAGGCGAAAGAATGTGCATGGGAAGCAAAGTAGTGTAAAAAATGATAAGTGTACAACACGACCTCCAAATTATACCAATGGTGTCATCCCACCAGAGAGCTTGAATGCCAATGTCAATACACAAAGTCACATACCTAACATCATCCAAGGCTTGTTTGGATCCATGCTGCATCAACCTAGCTTTGGTAATTCCATTCACCCATCATTCATATTTCCATTTGTATATCCTATGCACTAAGTTGCTTGTTTGATGCCTAATATGCCATATGGTCCCTCCTTAAGCTATATGAATGTGGTAGGTCAAGCATCAATATCCTACATGCTATTCTATTACCATATGCTGCCACCACAAAATGAAGTGAGATATGATATTTCGAATGTATTTATTTAAATGCAAGACAAGTATAGATTATAAATGGATATCATTTGTGTGTATTTTTGACATCGTCATGCACATTTTTTCTTGTTAACATAGATAATGATTTGATTGGAACAATATTGGGGGTGCATGAAGAATTGCTGGAGATAAGGTTAATATGCTAATAGATGAAAATATAGATATTGATACTTATGTATTATTATCATTTGGGAAGTTGTAAATTTGGTATACATATAGATTTTTAAAGCCTAAACCCTTATGTCATGCACAAAAATATAGCCAATTTTTAATCACCATCTAAACTTTGGCCTTTATATATTTAGTTTTGAAATTATGTAATGTTGGGAGTATTTGAACCAACAATTCCAAGTTTGATTTGTCTATCCTTTGTTTGATTCCATTGTTGTATTTGTATACAATGTTGATGGTTTATGACTAAAAGCTCCAATGGTGCATTGTCATAATTAGGATGTCTGCCAACCCCATTTCCCTTTTAACAATTTGAATGTCTATCGTTTTTACTTCTCTGGATGGTCATAGTGTGTAGTTGTAGATTTGGTAAAAATTATATTCTGATGGCTGAATTGAATTCAATACCCTACCCTATGACAACCCTACTTTATTTTTAGCAGCTTTATGTCTTGTCCCCTTTTGCTAAAAAGAATGAGATGCATTAATATGATCATCCTCTCTCCACTAGCTTCCTATCATAAATCTTAGCAACAAAACAAGAGTTGCAAACAAACAAAAAAATCCAACAAACTCAAAAATACAAAATAAAAATTCAATATCATAATTATTAAGCTTGGTTAAGTAATTTACTAGGGGAATATAGAATAGAAAATTGCATCTAATTATTTCTCTCCCTATCCCACATACCCCTTGGACACTTTCCACTTCTACATAAGGTAGGCTTCAGCAATCCAAAGGAAAGATACTAAAGGTGTTGAACTTGGGCTTCACGGTAAACTCGATGGTAAGTCATCAAATTTATAGCATTTTTCATGCAAGGTTTCATTTTCTTTTTAATTCCAACTTTTAATTGTCACATATTTTTTTTATTTTTTCTTATTTGTCAGATGCCTCAGCCATTGGTAGTGGTTGTTGAGGTTTTTTCTAAAACTCAAAGCTCTGGATGGTCCGACCACACTACAAAGATGGTAAGTGATGAATGTTAAATCAATTTCATGATTACATAAATATGCCACAAATTTTTTTCCCTAGTTCTATTCTTTTTTCATGTGGTAGATATTGTTATTAACATGATAATCTTACTTATAGAAATGTGATAAGATGTCAGAAATTTTGAGTTCAAGTGCCAAATGATATTTCACATTCGCATTTATTTGTTATTCAATACTCATCTAAGCATGATTTACCAAGTTTTACGTTGTCATTGGAAACATTAGAACATTTTCTTAGCTTTATTATGGTGAATCATCTCCAGGTTGTTGTAGGTTTACTGATTGATTAATTCTTGCCATATGATGCAAATTTTTTCTGGACATTTGGATGGAGCTTTTGTATTCTTCACTATTTTCTTTTGTCCTTATTTTTTGGAATGACAACTTATATAAACTTATGTATATATGTAATTGTGAATAGATAATTAGCTATTTGGTCCACTCTACTACTAAGTTGATAGTATAGCTAAATAATCATATATGTTGCTTTGAATATATGGAGTTTTGAATATCTTTTAATGTGTACCTTGTGGCCATGGATGACATTTGAGCAAATTTTAAGTGCATACCTAATAGATGACATCTAAGCACAATACTTTCCAAATGTTAGGTCATACATAAGTATGTTAACATCAAATTATTATTATTCATGCATGGAAGTTAGATTATAGCTATACTTATCTTAAAATAGTTGTGTTATACTATGCAATATTTTAAAAATGCTGTAAGCATCTTGTTCTATGTTAATGTGACATTTGCAGAATGTCATAGCATTTAGTTATATAATGAATTTCATTACTTAGGCAAACATTATGTTGAATATTGTATGCTGGGTAGAATGAATTTGAAGTCATTGTCTCAATGCCCATACAGCAAAGGTCGTATGTTGCTTCGCCAATCTAAGACAATTCAAGATCTAACTTAGTAGTTTTACAAATGTTCAAAGGGATTAAATCGTGATGGACACTTCATTTGGTGGGATGTATATCAGGGTGTCCCATGGCATGTCTCGGGTAGGGATAATGCCTCTTGGAAGTAAATTCCATTTGACTAGTAAATGCACAAGGAGCAATGATATCAATCAGATATCTAATATTCAAGCACGACAGTATCTTAAGTTTGTGGCCGAGCTGAATGTAGTGGTAGTACATGTAGTTTGAGAGTTTTATAGTAATCTTAAGTTCACTATGGGTGACATATGAATCCATTAGTAGTACTCATTCTGGTTGTTGATCTGTGGTGTCTCAAAAAATTTATTAATTATCTCCCGTGAATATGACACATGTTTGCCCTTAATAAAGAGCTTTATAGTAATCTTAAGTTCACTATGGGTGACAAGCTCTTTATTAAGGGCAAACATGTGTCATATTCATGGGAGATAATTAATAAATTTTTTGAGACACCACAGATCAACAACCAGAATGAGTACTACTAATGGATTCATATAGAGTTATCACTTGATAAGGTTGTGGATAGGATTTGTGGGGGTCTTATGGAGTGGAAAATAGGTCTTAAGAATAAGTTCCTTTACTTCAATGGCTCATCATTGATGAAAAAGAGTAAATTTTGGCACATCTAATGTCAACCTCCCACCAAAGTCATGTCACTCATAATAGGGCTATCTTGATCTATGCCATTTTTGAGGGAGTTCCTATTGATATTGGTTTTTTAATTAATTCCATGGTCTGTAAATCTAGAAGTGGAGGCTAATGAGATGGCTTTTGTTTCCCACACCTCATTACTGAGTTGCGCGGGATGGTAGGAGTATGATAGGATCGGAGTGAGGAGCTTTTACAGTCAAAGCCAATTATTACAAATATCATTGACCCCGACCTCCCACAATCCCCTTTTGAGCAACCTGCTCGCCAAGAGCATCCCACTTTCCATGAGCATCTTACTTTGTGTGAATGGATGTCTACTTTGTAAGAGAGTCAACACTAAGTGCTTCATAACCAGAAGACCATTGCTAACTATATGCAAAGATGTATTGAGTATCATCAACAATGGTATCAGCTCCTAGCTAGTATCTTTACAATAGGCGATGAGGACTTTATCAGCTGCCCACCTGCACCACAGCTTCAGTCCCCATGCGAGGGCCCACCCTAAAATGTCAAGTAGGGAGACAATGCAAATCATTGAGCTAGGCATATTAATGCTTTAACATATGTTTATGTTGCTTTTTGATAGATTGACCTAGTGTCAAGGGCTTATTTTGTGTAGCAACGTCCTTGAATAGACTATTATTTTGTTGAATCCTCGACTGATATTCTATCTACTAAATTTGGTGAACTTGGCATGTTTTGATTTCTTTATTGTAGTTCTAAACTCCCTAATTTCTCTATGCCTATGGTCTTCTTATTTTTTTCATATCCAATCAACTATCTCAATTGTTTATCCTACTATTTTCTTTTACTATTTCCTTTTCCTTGTCATGCTAGATGGTATAAACTAATTCAACGGAAAGACTTTTTTGAGATTGATCCCTCGATTCGAGTTAGATATATATATATATATATATATATAGCTTACACTGAACAGGTTTTTTACAGCTAGGTGATGGGGTAGGTATGTTGGTGCAGAAATTGTTTCAGTTAAATTTCTGTAGTATTTGGATCTTGAGATTTGTTTGATTTGTGATTATGCACTTGGGGACTTGTTGAGTTATGGGCCGAGGGCAACCTGCTCTATTTTTTTCTTTCAGGCAAATTTCTAGTCAACTTCCTAACAGAGTTTAAGCTAAGTATTTGTTCTCTTGCTTGACACACACACATTTATGTCTTGGATATCATCATCCTCATGATTTGTCTAAAAATTTTAAATAATGCTTTTGGCTATTGAACTTTTCATAAATATTTTTGCTGTTATAGTTGCAATTGATTCAAGGAATTGATTTTCCTGTGTAGCAATCTCTATGCAACTAATTAGAGTTGTGACATCTTTATTCTTGCCAAATAAAATCTCCTGGCTCTATATCTTTTTCTGTTTTAGTCTTAACCTTTGAGATGGTTTAACGTATATGCCAATTTTGTCTCTGTTGTTGTATTGGGGCATCAAGTGAGATAATGGGGACATATGCTCTTTACATTTGTTATAACATTTGATTGGACACCAATGAATAAAAAGTGTGTAGACACCTAATGTTTGCCCCTTTAGGGACTCCAAATATATTAATATAGACAAAGATATGAAGGCTTGACTTTCTATTTGATTTTTTATTCTGCAAGTCAAGAAAGAATTCATGAATGTACTATAAAGTAAGAATATTTTACATGCTTAAAAAAATAAAAACTCAAAATGCAAAATCTGAACAGATGGAGGCTTTAATTTATTTATTTATTTATTTATTTGACTTGAAATAGGTTCAAGATGTATTGGCAATCAAACTTGAAATTACAAGTCTTGAGTACTTGAGCAAAAGTTTTAAATAAGGACGTATTTACTTTCCTTACAATGATTTAAAACATAGAAAAATTGCTACACATTATCTCAAAGTTAAAAACTAAGAAAGTATCCAATATTTCTATTTAAATAAAATTTCAGCAATTTAGCTCCAAGAGGTCCAAATTTAATCTCCAAAATGCGTAGCACAATTTCAGGTTTGGTCCAGAAATGAAAATGAGCCCACAATTCAAACAGGTCTAGACCGCGAGCCCATCTTTTCAGCCCAATTTTGAAATAGCTTGCAAAGGATTGGCGCTTGAAGATAGTGGGTTCGAATCCTTCATATAGCAAACATTTGAGGCGGTTATAAGATCCAAAAGGGACAACTATTGAGCTCAATTCAGCAAAAAGAAACAGTTTAAAAGAGGAGAAAATCCATCATCAAGATTCAGTATTTGAATTCCATTTGGAGCACAGGAAAGAAGGACACTTCGAACAATTTCAGTAGCTCTTAAGATCGAATCCTGCATCAAGCAAAAATGAAAACTCCCAACAACTTGCAACAAAACCAGGCTCCAAGATAAAGTCTATAACATTAAAAGAACTTTCCAGTAGAATCAAATTAAATATCAAAATCAGATCCAAGGTTTGGTCTCAATAAATTTGCAACACAAAGCAACATTACCAGTGTCCTTGCATCCCTTGATACCATTCGAAATAACCAAATTACAAGGCCACCAAAACTAGCAAATTCTGAACAGACCCAAACTGATGCGGCAAGTATAATTGATAACAGAATTTTAGCCCCTGTATTTCAGCCTATAATTCCAACCAAGATCAATAACATGACTGGAGGAGAATGAGCAAGAGTTCAGTGAAGAATCACTGCTCCTGAACTTCCAAGTGCCCCCAAAATTCTATCTGAACTGAACCTACTACATGGAACATCCTAACAAATGACAGGTTCACAGCAAAATATTACAAAGATCATCCCAAATTCTATCAACCCTTCAATTATACCGAACTAGAAACACAAATTCAAAACAACCAAATGTTCAATACTCTACCAAGACTTGTAACAGAAGCAGCAACTCAAAGGTTAAAAAAGTCCACACAACATCAGCCACCAAAAACAAATGCATTATAGGCCAACAAAATAGCAAGAAGAGCATGCCCTTGCATCATTGAACCATATTAGAATTCAAAACAGAATCAATCCAACACAATCTGCAAGGAGCTTAACTAAACTTGCAGCCATACATGTGCAGCTCATCAATCCACACAAACTAGCAAAATTCTCAATTTTTAAGCTAAAAAACAACCAGCCAATTTGCAAGAATGACAGCATCCAGAGAAACAAAGAGAATTGACCCTCTAAACAATCAAAAAAGAAATTCCATCTTATAGCAAACTAAATAAAATTGTAGATGCCCCTCAAAATGATTAAGAGGTTCCAAAACTACCATCAAACAGTAATGAGTCCCAAAAAAGTTCAGTTAGTTAGATACAAAAACTTCCCAGAGCCAGAATTATCAAATGCATTCTAACAACAAATAAAAACAACCATCACTAGCCACCACAAATTAAAATTCAGCAAAGTTTCAAATCCACAGCAACAAGAGTTCAACATCCAAGTAACTGTCCAAAAGCATAGCAGAAGCTAAACTAAAACTGCATATTTCAAAAAGTATAGTTGAAGACCAACATCAATGGCAATAGGAACGATGCTTCCTACCTTTGACTCTTCTAGATCTCTGCCTATTGTGAGACTCCACTTCCCTATGAGCCCATTCATTGTCCAATTTAGCTCTTTGAATATGAATGCATCCTGGGCATTATAACTCATCCCCAACTCCCACATAACTCCCAGTTAACCTCCAAAAAATTATGGGAGATAAATACAACATAATCAGATTAATGTAAATTAGAACATTAAAAAGAAAAGAGAATTCTATAGGAAGAATTATGAAGTGAGTTTTCTAGTGCTATAAAAATGCAGTACAATATAATAAGCAATGCTGCATTTATGTTATGAAAACAAAATTGCTTCAATCTGTAATCAATTTCAGACCAAGGAGCAAAGAGAATCAACAGAAAAATGCTAGTCAAACAGCCTAAAATCTTTAACGCTCTTGGTTAAATTCTGCATTTATATTTTCTTCCAATCTAGAATTATCAATTATCAAATGACTACTATTATAAACAGAATCAGACAAGAACATGCGGCAAAACTTCAGAAATAAAGTTGAAAAAAGAAGAAACATGAACAATTAGAGCTATATTACAAGAATCCTAAAACACCAAACAAGTACCCTAATCACCCAATCCCACTGCAACCATAAATAACTCGAAAATAAACAGCAACATTTTTTTTTTAAAATTGCATGAAATGAAGCAAATAAATGCAGAAAAACAATGAAAAAAGAGAGAATTTGATAATGAATTGTGAAATGATGAACAACTCATGGATCCATGCCCAAAAAATGGCTTACTATTCTCCGGCCTACGGAAATGAATTCTAGTTCGCAGAAGACGACGACATTCATCGTGACTCAGACATCGTCACTGCCATCCTATTCCTTTCTTGGCGGGTCAACATCCCTGATAGGCCAGGCCTCGTCCATGATTTCACCAGATAAATTCAATGGAAAAAAATCAAAAAATCCCAAAAAACCTCCCCCGGGAAATCCCATTTGATGATGACAATGAGAAGAAATTCTTTTCATTTCTTTTTTGGGGTTGGGTAGATGTTTACACAGATGGAGCGAAAATCAGTTAATTCTACGAGCATGCATAGTTAGATTTGCTTTTTCTTTTTCCAGCTCCCCCTCATCGCTCTTTCTTTCTTTCTTTCTTTCTTGGGTTTAGGGCAGACTGCCAAACCACTCAATGATTTCTCACGGGTCATAGGGGTATACACATCAAATTGACATTTCACATGAACTTTCTGCTACTGTACTATCATCAATGGTCAACATTAAAATATTTTTCCTAAACTCATCCGGCATACACACACAAGATCGATTGATAGAATTCCCGTTCCAATAAATACTATATATAACACCACATTGATGTGTATCTTCTCATTCCAATAATTTTATTGGAGTGTTGGATTCCATTTGCCTCGCCTAGTTGCAGTGGTGCTTTTGTACCCTACAATCCACATACATATTCGCATTGCCGCTCTTCGCCGGAGCCAAGAGCCTACGCACATTTTTGTTTTGAGGTTCGAACTAGCTCAACTTAAATTACAAATAATTTGAATTTCAAATTGATTATGCAATTAAATGTTGATTAATGTTGAATTGTTGCCTAGTATATTACAAAACGTTTCTGTGACTGCGTGCTGTTACCAAATAAAATTGAGAGGTTGTTGCCAAACGTTTCTGAAATAAATGAAAAGACTCACATTTTACTATTAGCATAAATACTCTCTTATAGTTGTTTATTTGTTAATCAACTTTCTATAGAACCATTCTTTGTACTTTTATTTTTTATTTTAAATGTGACATACGTCCTAATGAAATATTGCCTGCAATTCATAGAAAACATTATTGGTGGGTGGGGGTGATAGAAACCTTAATGGTAAACATTGCCGTGTCGTTCCTTGTTCTCTTTCTGCTTCCACCTCATTCCTTTTCTAACATAAATAATCAATAATTTTAATCCACAATTCGAAAATCAATTTCTTTTACATGTATATAATCATTTGAGTAAGGAGTTTTTTTTTTTTTCTTTTTTGTCAAGATATTCTACTATGTATGAAGCATCCTTCTTTCTTTGTTTTTTTGGATCCAATTAGAAAACTAGTAATTAATGAAAACCAAAAGGGGACCATTATTGAATGTGAAAAGTATGGACACTTCTTATTTTGACGATTTATTTTCTAATAAAATTAGTATTGATAATCCATCCTCGGTTGTTTGTCTTGATAAAATGCGTTCGGGTGAAAATTTTGGTTTTGGTTTCTAATTGAATTTAATTTTTTAATTTTTAGAGAACATTATAAATGATGAATTTTTATTTTTTTCAATAAAATCAATATTTTTAATGGAATTTAGTTTTCAAATAATTAGTTTTAGTAAAATTAATTTTAGTTAATCTATATTATTTACTTAACCAAACAAATACAAGATGAATTTAGAAATAACTAGATCAATTTCTAGGATTTTTTTTTTGTACTTCACATTGCTTAGGGGTGTTCAAATCCAATCCAATCCAATCCAATCTAAAAAAAATTGATGAATCGATTCAAAAAATAAAAAATCGATCAAAATCGAACTTTTTTAGATTGAATTGGATTTATTTTCTAAAAACCAATCAAATTGGATTGGTTTTCGGTTTTTATCTAAAAAACCAATCAAATTCAAATTGAACCAAAATTTATATACTGATAATATGAAAAATATATATTAATTGTAAAATGCACAAATAAATTAAAATAAACTAAACCTAGGATTTTTTCACTTTGCGTGTTCTTACATAATTTAACTTAATTCCACAAGATTATTATGATTTGATAGCTAAATAAAATTTATAAATCAATTAATTAAATTAGTTAAACTATCAATAGTAACTTATCAAATATTTCAATTAAAAAATTGAATTAACAGATCCAATTCAAACCAATTTAAAATGGATTGAATTGAATGAGATCGGATCGGACTTACAATAAAAATCTAACATAATCAAATCGATCCAATACATATTATATAGTTAAAATTAATTAATTTTTCTTTTAAAATTAATCCAAACTGAATTGCGAACACCGCTAATATTGCTTGACATAATTAACAAGGATAAATTAAAATAATAATTCTTTTTGCACTGACCTTAAAAATGATTCAATGCGGTAATCATTTTATAACCATCTTTAAAAGTTTCAAGTTTGATAAATGGTCAAAGATTTCTATCGGTCAATTGCAACTTGATTGTTGTGACTTGTTTGCGCCCTTGCAGATTCTTCGTTTTGTATTGTTTTATTTCTTTTCTTTTCTTTTTTTTGGGTCTAATTCTAAATGTTTTCATCCTGATGACTAATGTTTTTTCCTATACAAAAATATTAATTGTTTCACTTCATGTACGTCTCTCCTCACGTAACATAATTATAACAAACATTATAGTTTTTCCTATATTTATTTGTGAAATGAAAGTGACAGAGTCAAGGTGTTTTTTACATTTTCAAGTAATTTATTTTTAATATGAAATATAAAAATGTATTACAATAAAATTTACGCTTTTAACCTAATTAAGCCCATTATCCATATTCAAGAGTTCAATGGACAAAATGAGGTTGGCATGGCCTAATGCCGTTTTCTTATCCAAATTATCACTCTTGCCTTTCCCTTGTGTATATATTATCAATAAACAAAACTGATTAAGCATTATATTGCAATCGGATAAGAGGGCTAATTTGGATGAGTTGGATCGGTTCGAGTTGGGTTGCGCTACATGTTTAACATACAAATATCAAATCCAAACTCAACCTAACTCGATACAAAATCAAAAGGTTTAATCATAATCTGATCCACAAAAAATCGAATTAAATTCGGGTTAGGTCATCCAACTACCTCATAAATTTGACCAAATCCTACCCAATCCACCAACCCAACTTGATCTATAAATTTCACTGTTTATATTTATAAATTCTAATATTATAATTGAGTGGAAGCTTGATCTACTAATAAAATCTATAATTCTATATAATTATTAAGGTCTAAGAAAGTAAGAAATATAATAATTTTAAAACTTGTCACCTTCATAATCACTTTAAATACAAAAAGTAATAAATTATTGTTCAATAAACAATTTTAATGATAACCATCAATGCAGAATTAACTACTAAATAGTAAAAATTAAAGTTGACAGTTAAAAACATCATATTAAAGTCTAAAGACAATTTTGATGGCAACCATTGAATTTGAAATTTTCTTTGCACCAATAGTTAATTTCCTCCATTAATTTATAACCCGAAACTCCTCAGAGAAATCTTCTTTTGATATGTATTGGAGATTTTAAGATTTTTGAAATTTTGAAAATAAATTTTTTCTTGGTTTAGATTATTGGATATAATTTTTTTTAATTTAGAATTTATTTTTAATTAACAAATTATTTCCAAGTTAGATTAGATTGGGTTGGGTCATATTTATTGGGCTATTTGTCACCCACTTATTATTTTCAAATTTAGTAGATTGACTTGAAACCAACTAACTTTATTCTACTTTCTCGGGTCAATTTTGCGTCTGATACAATTTAACTCAAATCTAAAAACATCAAACATAGTCTTAATGTTTTTCAGATAGGTCATATTTGAGTTATTGAATTGAATTTAATTTTGACACCTTTACTATTAGAAGTGGCGGCTGCAATAGCCCCAATATATTTAATATATTTATATTATTAAGAAAACTTCAATTTTTTTTAATATTTTTCTAAATAATGTGTATTTAAATGTCATTTGTTATATGGTAATCGGACAACCATAATATATATGTTGTAACCATCATGTTAGATCACTATTACCATTTTATCGTAAATTTTTTATTGTTATTTATGTAAAAATTTAAATGAATATATTAAAATTGTTTAAAAAATTATATTATACAAAATCGCGAGTATATATAAAATCACATTACAAGGATCAGAAACGAAGGAGCACAAGACTTAACAAAAAGACAGGTGATCAACTCCAATATGCGAAATTTATAATTTGCTCGCTGGAACTTCTTTTCATCGGAGAGAAACTTGGCAAACGGGGACAGGGCTTCTCATTTGTGCCCTCTCCTTGAACCGGCTCCGGTCTGCCCGTATCTAAATTCAACCCGAAAACCGGTTTCTTGAGCAGGCTTTCACCCATCTGAATAAGTGTCTCCATATTTTCTGTGGTTGAGATATCAACAGACGACGCATCCCCAGCCAACCCATCCTCCTTTTCTCATACAAATGCAGAAATATTACAAACTCTGATTTTGGCCCTATACAAATTAACTAATACTGCAGAATAAAGATCATAGTTATATATAATTTTTGTTCTAATTTTGATCTATAGCTGAATACGTAGATAGTTTTGTTCACTGCGCAAGGAATGGAAAAGGGTCGAGACATGAATATCAACCATATCGGAGCCAGCGTCTCCATAAACATCGAGCAGCGGTGTGGTGGCTCCATTAATGTTGAATGCCCAGCCGAAAAGTAAGCCCCAGTCGGCAGCGGCTTTAGCGTTATACTTCTCTTCCCGTTGGGCTAATCCAGTGCCCAACGACAGGACCAGTATCTTGTTGCAGTCCATTGGTTTCATGCCCACTAATTCAAACTTTCCCAGCACGATTTCTTTGGATATCTGTGTTTTGGCCACGAGGGTCTGTCATAATATAATTTAAAAGTCGGTCAGATCTTTTGGAGTTGCAGTTTTTGTAAGTGTTTGTAAAGATTGTGAGGATGATATATGGGTTAGTAGGTCTTATGAAAAGTATTATTTTAATTTTATTATAATATTTTTTAAGTAAAATTCAAAGGATAAATTTGGGTTATTAACAAAGTTGATTTCCAAACTATTTTTATGTACTAAATTTTTCATATTTTTTCTTTTCAAATTGAATTGTCAATTTTAATTGTTGCAATAAGTTAAGGGCTTTTTTTAATAAAATTCAACAATAACTTTCTATTTAGACACAATTTTTTTTTTTATAGATAAGCAAGGCTAATATGAATTGACCGTCATGTGATAATTGAAACAGGCAAAACATTTCCATGTAATTAAAAAAAAATCAAAACAATACCATTTATTTATAAAAATTGGCAAAGCACCGCTATAATGAAGGAGGCAATGTGCATGTTTTTTAAAATGTGTTTTGATTTTTCTAATCAAAGAGGGATGCTTCATCTATTTTGATTATCACAAAGTCAATTGATATAAGCCTCACTTGAGCTCCTGATAGTCAATCAACCTCTGAAACATTTTCGCTGTCGCAATACATTTATTCTAACTTAGATGCTCACCAAGGTTTTAAAAATTGAATTGGATCGTTTGGTCTGATCAGTTGAACTAATGATCGGAGACTAGTCCGATTTGATTAAAGCATAAAAATTGGTGATAGTTAAAATCGATTAAAACCGATCAAAACTGGACTAGTTCAACCATTTCCTTTTTTTCTTTTTTTGAAAATTTAAAAATTATTTTTTTAAAAAAAGAAAAAATGAAAAAGAAAAGAGAAATTATGAGTTGAAGATAAGGATCAAAGATTTTGGATATATATTTTTTTAAAACGTGAATTTAGTTTCTTGAAATTTAATGAAGTGGTAGTTATATGTGTATGCTTATATTTAATTTGTTATTTTATTTTATCTAGTCTCTCTTAAATTATATTAAATATTTAGAATAGAAGAATTTATTTTATTTGGAGTTGAAGTATGAAATGAATAATTACTTAAATTAATGTGAAATATTATTTTTTATTTATTTATAGTTAACTTATTGTGAAATAGTATTATCTTAATATTTTCTAAAAAAATGTATTTGAAAATAGATAAGTTGAAATTTTTTTGGTCAAGTGGCTTGTAGCTTGAGTGCTATCTGTCTCCCTTATTATGTGTGAAGTCTAGCGTTCAACCTGAAATTGATGCGTGTGCACTTTATGTGTATTGTATATAGTTTATTACTACAAAAAAAATATAAATTAGGGGTGTCACTAATAGTTAATTGTAGCAACTTAAAATATTAATTTTTGTCACTATTAAGTCATTTTGTGACAAGATAAAAATTTTTATTATTTAAAAATTATCATTAATAATAAGATAAAAGCTATTGCCACTCAATGTATATTATTAATGACAATTTTTACTTTGTCACTTATTATTTTGTTACTAATATTATATTTTTTGTAGTGTAAGTTTGATTGATTTGATTTGAGAATAGAAAAATATTAATTTGTTGATAGGAGGAAAAAATTCATCATTTGTAATACTCTCTCTAAAAACAAAAGTTGAAATTTTTTCAAATAATATTCTTTTTATATCAATTGGGAGTTTTGTTTTTTGTTAATATTAAAATATTATATATATTTATAAAATTAAATATAATTATTATATCATTATAACGTCATATTAATCTAATCTAACTGATTGAACCAATAACTAATAATGCTATTAATTTTTTGTTTGATCCTATTTTGAAAGCATTGATGGTCACTGGATTGTTCGCGGCAACCCCCCCATCAATAAGATCAAAGGTGTGCGTTTTTCCTTCTGCCTGTTGAGTTTCAAAATAGTGAGGTGGGAAATAAGTGGGGGCAGCGGAGGTGCCCGGGCAGACATCTGATAGCAAAGCATTCTTGGAAACTCTTGCCATTCCCTGCCCCAATTAGTCCAAACAAGATTAATAAGATTAACTGATTTATGATTACAAATATGATTATCTAGGTTGTCTATATACGTGCTGAGATAATAGAAAGGAATCTACATATATATATATATATATTACATCTGTTGTGGTGAAGACAACAGGTTGAAGGCGCTTGAGATTAAATGTTGGAGGACCGCATTAGTTAAGGTCTGGCTGACGGTGAGATTGCCCAATAGTCCCTCTACCAATGATTTCAGGTATTCACCGTCATACTCCGGGCCCCCAAACAAATTTGTAATTGTCCTTACAAAGTTCTTTCGTCTGATATATACCAAGATAAAATATAGTGATAAGTATTATTAATTCTAAAACGACAGAGACAAAAAGAAATTAAACTTACCTACTCTCCGGGAAGATTTCGGGGCTGTGCTCCGAGTAAAAGCTGGGGAGATCCTTTGCAGCACACATAGGGCGATTATCGGGACCAAGAGCTGTGAGCATAGAGGTAACAAGATCCCTGTGCTTGTTCCCGCAATTACATCAAAATAATCGGCAATTCTTGTATCTGGACCATCTAATTCCTGTAAAATATTAATATTAATATAAATTAGCAGAATCAGCACATCATATATTAACATTGATCAGAAGGCCAAATTAAGAACATGTTAAAGGCTTATTAAATATTGCCTGGAGTTTGGATTCCAGGTAGCCCAGAATTGTGCCTGGAATGATGCCTCTTATGCCACCTCCATCAATACTCAATACTGTCACCATTCTTCCCTTTGTTTAAGCATTAGAAATCGGAAATACCAGAAGCTGGAGAACTGTGAGCATATTAAGTGCAAAAATAAGAGCCCTTTTCTCTATTTTTTTTCTGATCTAAGAGAAGTACAATCCTAGTTCCCGAGAATATATATATATATATATATGCATGGATATATATATCTGTCAAGAAATCAATGGAAGAAATTAAGCCAATAGGCAAATATGTGTGAATCTCCAGTCTATTTTCAGGAACAATGCGCAGGCCAAATAGCAATAGTGATTGGCAGGATTATTCTATTAATCTTTTCCTCAAAATTTTCCTTGGTTGCAAGATGTATTCATGCACGAGTTTTCAAGCCTTTTGCCACAGTCAGACAAGAAATACATACGACAATTTTGGATCCTAAAATGTCATCTGCTGGGTTATTAATTTGGTCCCTGATTTGATCTAAAGAAAGTCCAAGATATTAAGGAAGTTTAATGGATGTTTGCTTGCAAGAAAGCACAGAGATAATTTGGTCATGTTTTTGTTTTCTTATATACCACAAGTATGAAAAGTAAATAATTTCCCCTATTATCAATTACCGTGGCACTATATTCATAGCATTTATTATTAGATGACCGAGTATATTGGTTGTGCCATATTGTGGTCATAAATAAATTTTAATGCTTGGGCAGCTTGTAATGTTTGTAGCACTCAACTATATATTCTCCATGACATTTAGGTTCTTCAGTATAAGTTCGTTTCTGTTTTTTGCGGATTTTGAAGATTGTTTTGAGAGAATATACTTTAGTAGTGAAATTAAAAAATATCTTTAGAATTAGATTATAATGATTGATTATGTTTGAAAAAAAGATAAATTTTATTATGTTGAAATCCAAAAAGATTAAATAGTAAAATTAAGAAATAAAAGTAAAATAATTTAATAAAATTGACAACAAGATTTAATATGGTTCGACGATGTGCTTAATGTACTGACAAAGATATGAATTTATTGATTTCAAATCAAAATGTCAAGTATAAATTTAAGTCCCACAAATCTCACGAAAACACTCAATACCTTCGTTCTAAACTCCACTTTGAGACAAAATCTCTAAAGTAGTATAGAATCAAGTTCAATCATTCTAATCAATATGGAAGAAACCGGGTTTAAATACCTAAAGAAAAATAGCAAAATGGCCAATGGGATTGTGTGCCACGTTGGGGCACATAATATTTATGTCCTAGCACGCGTAAACTAAGTCTAGCAAAAACACACCGTGCCATGGTGCAACAAAACTTGCGCCTAGGCATGCCATTCCAATGCACTGTGAGCTAGGGTGCAGAAAAAACTTATGCCCTAGTGCGTGATTCCAGTGTGCTCTACTCAAGTGCTCCTTTCCTCCCACCTCGATGCATGACGTTCTACCGATGCGTGCTGGGGCATGCTCCAACATCCTGTCTTGTTTGTTTCGTATCGTTTCACGCCATTTCTTTAGTTTCTCTCCAATTGTAGCTTAAATTTCAAGGCATAATCAACACATCTCCACCTTGACTTGAAATTCTCCATCCATCATCTTTGTCCCCATTACCAAAAGGGCCATAATTTGAGTCTACAAATATTTATCAAATCCAATCAATACTCAAATTTGATTCCTAGAATAATCTTTATGAGGTCTAAGATGGAATCCAACTCCTCGCTTTCGTGAAAGGTGAGTGCATCTCCTATGTATTTTATAATGATCGATTCTAAGAAATCCTTTTGCAAGGCGGTGTAATAATTTGAAAAAAGAGTTTTCCAAAGATGAGGTCACACAACGGAATCGAATATTGAGAATAGAAGCATAGTATTGAGGCGATTAGGGAGCCGAAAAATATCTTACGCTAGACCTCTTTAGGGAAATAAGAGACGGAAGGATTGTATTTGCATGGTACACGTAGAGCTATGATAGTTCTCTAGAATATTTATTTTAATCAATTAGTTGGGCTCCATGAGCTTAAGGTTGGATATCGGCCATGGAGATTGGATTACTCTTTAATTGATTAGATTAATTGAATTGAGTCGATTAGTTTAAAAGTAGTTTTAAACTAAAATGAATATATGATATTCAAAAGTTACAAAGAGTTATGACCCCATGTCCAATGAATCGTAGAATTTATTGGGTCTCACACAAAAGCTAATTAACTTCCATGCATGATGGAACAATTTTCTAAGTGTCAGAAATTTTTCCTTAGTGACTGATTTTCAATGATACAATTAGACCGTCAATTTTGGCTTGATTGATTTAAGTGTTAAATTAATCAACTAATTTAAGGAGTTAAATTAGAATAATAATTAAAAAATTAATTATTTGGTGCCAAGATGACCATCAATTGGTCAAGTGAACTTAAAGAGTTAAGTTAACTAAATTAAGCTTAAGAGTTAAACTTGTCTGATTTAAGAGTTAAATCAAAGGTTAATTAATTAAATTAAAGTGTTTAATTTAATTAATGGGAAGAATAATTTTTGAAGGGAAAATTTAAGTGAAGTGTTCATTTAAATTGGCATCTTAATTAATTTGGAATTAAATTCCAAATATAATTGAAATGCATATAAAATTCAAGTAAGACTTGAATTTGGATTTGGTGCCTTGGCATGCCACTTGGGTGGTTACCTTGAGAAAGGTGTGATGCCAACTTGCATCACACCTTCCAACCTCTATATATAGATATAGAGAGGTGCAAGGATAGCAATAGCTCATAATAAGTGTGAAGAATTAGATACCTTACATTCCTTCCAAAAACTCTCTCTCTCTCTCTCTCTCTCTCTCTCTCTCTCTCTCTCTATACATTACATTATGTGTTGAAACTTTGCATTTTGTCTTCTTCCCAACCTAAAAGTTGGCCTCCTCTACCTTATTTTCTCCTCTCTAACTCCATCTTCTAGTAAGGAAAAATTAGAAGATTGATTGGTGTATGGATCACAACAATAGAGGTAAGGCACTTGACTTGCTAGATTTTGGAGATCTACTTGCAGTAGCTCCAGATCAATGAATTATTTTGGAGCGATTCAGTTGTCTTTTTGCTCCAAAATTTCATGATTGCTTCTTTAGTGTGTGTAGGTGTTCCAGATTTAATTTGGTGATTTTTGGAGCAATTTAACTAGGGAAATTGTTGATTCATTTCCACTATGCCAATTCCAAGTAGTTTCTGGATCCGAGAGAGATTATTATTTTTCTCCCTAATTTTGAGCTATAGGAGGTAATTATTCCACCTAATCCAGATCTATAGTATGTCTAGATCCCTGGTATTAGGAGTAGCCTAGTCAATTTAAGCTTATGAAGTTTTAATTATTAGATTCTAATGCTACTCTTGCTTTCACATTCATCACATACAATATATCAAGTGTAACACCGAATAGAAATCTAGATTACATACAGTCAATTAGTACATTACATAACAATAATACAAGGAGAATACTACAAAATCAAAATGATGCAGGTGGTTGGTCTAGTGTGCAATCCGTACTAACTTAGCTCATGTGAGGCGTGCCACGTCATTTGGATAGTCTTGTGCTAATCCGTCAAACAATGTTAGGCCATGACATGATTGGGCCAACTCCCAAACACCTATCAATGCCATCGTCTGAGCTAATGGGCACATTTGTTCCAACTCGAGTTGAACGAGAACATGAGATGTTGGACTAGATGACCCCTACAAGTATAAAGAGCTACATGATGTGCCTGAACATGAAGCCCTACCAAGGCATTCCTACCGACCCAATAATAGATTGCTATGTTGGTCTTGCTGGCTCAAGTGATTGGCAGTTGTTGTGGTCTATCACGTGGTGTAAAGATCTCAGATAAGAGGTCATATCTAGTCTCTGCATACAGCCAGTAACGGTCAGCAAGTTGGTATCTCTGCACAGATATATAAAGAAAACTAAATTACTTATGGAACAAGCATAATTGTACCAACATCATAACCTACAGATGGCAATACACACTATTCTAACCGCTTGGAGCTCTGGTCGCATAATAGTAGGAACAAAAATGTTACCGATTGATGGCTCATAGAAAATGTTAGAATTTTCGATGATCGCCTTCATTATGTCATGGCACTACTTAAGGTCATTAAATTTCTGCCTTACAAAATCAATCATGAATAGATGCTGAAAGTGCTGGCCAAGTTTGGTAGCTATATTAGGCATGCATACTTGTACGTACTGTTCATTCATTAGGGAGTCAAATGTGTTGGCATCGAGCAGCCTATACGTAAAGCGCTTCTCCATGTCAAGGCCCCATACATCTACAAAGATACTGCTAGCACAATCCACAGATCCATCCAAACTCGTATATGTATATTTTAAGGATTATATGCAGTAGAATTGAAAATTTTACAAAATAATATATGATAGCTTTGCTTATATTACATAAAAGTATGACAAGGTAATAATAAGTGCTACGACGGTACATGAACCTGGTAGTTTCAACCCATAGACTGGTCACACGTATAATATCTTAAATAAGACTTCTAGTAGAGGCAACAACAGAAGCAACAAAATACTAATACAGCAACCATATAAAGACAATAGCAGCATAGGGCCCATAGGATATGCTACATACAGTGGTGTGTGCTGATTAGTGAACATAGAGCTATGATTATCATAATGAGGGCCACCTAGCAATGTAACCCCAGAGAAACCTCCAGTAGATGTAGAGGTGCTATAAGTACCATGCGATGATGCATCACTGAATGGTTGATGATGCTTATACATACTTGCTGCATTGGCACCACCAATGTTTAGGTATATGAAGCCGCATGGGTGCTCAAAACCAGTTGGGTAATTGAAAAAACACTGTCTGTAGCTCATCTCTATCCTAGCCATAAGGAAATGCATGGTGCCGGTATCGCATACCACATGGGAGGATCGGACCTTCTCATTCTTCAGCAAAATCATACCACACATCTCATTACATAAATTATGAAATAATATTTTTATCATGTTACAATGTGACATGAAATAAAATGTGAATGCACATGCAAGACATGATGATTCTAACATATAATAAATAATTGAGTATTATCACATGGTAACAATAAAATTCAAGACAAAATATTAAGTGATGAAAAGCAGTTCTAAAATAGTACATGTGTAACAACATAGTCACAAGTCATGGTATTTCCACATTAAGAATTCAATCTTAACTAATCAATGCCTCTCAAGCTACAGCTATTGTGTCAAACCATCTTGAAATTCAAACTATGTCTTTATCTCTTGTTTGCTTAGGTGACGATGGGGGTAGAAGGTCTCCCAATTAGGGTCAAGTTCAAGGTTTAGGGTTGCAAAAATGTTGTCATCCCAACTATACTTACAGATACAACATGTAATGATAATGTTAGTATACTTGGCGATTATGTAGCTTAGCATACCCCAAGCTAAAATTGGGAATTACTTCTTAAGAATCTTGAACGTACACTCTATGATGTTTCTCAGCCGAGTGTGTCAATGGTTGAATAGCTCACTTAGCCTACTATATATAGGGGTACCATCAAACTATTGGACGTGATATTATGACTATCTGTATGGGGATAAAAAGCACATGTAGTTTGTGAAGCCAACATTGACAAAGAAAAACTTCTCTAAATGAGAATATCAAAATGGGTAGCAGTTAATCTATATAAATTTTGTACAACATATAGATACGAATATATATTGTCACTAAAATCAAACTGTGATACCTAATAGGGGGAAAGAAAAGGCAATGTCACTTTAGATTACATTCAGCAAGACCCAACCTGTGTACATATAGGTTAATATTTGGTCAAAATCAGATATGGCGAGGACATTGTGAGAGACGTTTCCTTTTGGGAACAATATGCATAATGTCTATGAGCGGGTACTTAGGCACACACTAATGTTCCATCGATTGCCCCACCGTACCCTATGGCACAAATATGAGTAGCTCGTGTACAAAAGATTAATGAATCGGTAGCATAGTAAGAGTTGATTCTTTATATATTCCATACCTAAAAATATGGAAAGAAGTCGAGATTCTATTGAATCTAATTACACACCTCATTAAAATTTGGGGTAGTTATGAGCTTTGGGGCTGACATATTTAATGCCTTAATTACATGACATATGTAGCAGTTAACTATCTCTAAGGAGTGTTAGAAACATTCCATGGTATTCCTCTATTGCTGATGATAGCCAACTGTCTGCATAAACATCACAACGTCCTTAATTGGTGATACCCGATACTATTGCATTTGAGGTAAAAGCTCACGCTTGGTTAATTCATAGACCAATCTTATAAAGGTAGGCTTTGTCATGCACATGTTATCGTAGAATCGATCAGGATGGCCATCTATTATTTTGCCAACCCAATCTACTCTATAGAGCACATATGTGTTACATGACATTTTATAAATACGCATGTTAGGCAATATGACATCTACAAAGAATAATACAGCATCAGCTTTATCAGATATATCACTGCCAAGTATGCTAGGTGATCTTTTGCTGAACTCCAACTCATCATCATCTAGTGGCATCGAGCTGAATCCACTAACCATCTATGCAAGGAAAATAAGCATGACACGCAATGTGAAATTTGAAGGGATATTGATGCAAAGAAAACAAACATAACATGCAATGGGAAATTTGAAGCGATATATGTACATAGACTATTCAAGAATCATGAAAAAGCCATATATTAAGGGATTACAACTTCGTAAGTTGGTCATAAATAAGTTTGAGCATACAAATACATTAGAAAAGTAACCAGATAATTACTGAATCCACGAATAAGCAACATAAGTGTTTAATGAGGCAGGGTCGAACGTGGAGTATGGAAAGTGAAAATAGTCCTAATTGTAGAGAGATTCAGCTGAGATGTGCCACTCTTTATCATCTAGTTGTAGGAAAAAGTTTCTCATCGTGGCACTTTGAAAAGTATTAATAACCCTTCTAAATAAATAGTCTGGTAGGCCTTTCATGCGTCTCAATATATCAACACACTCGACAATTAATTCATAGGCTTTAGGCTCAATCCTCCCAAGACTTCCCATCCATCATGCTATCCTATTTGTTTAGGACCTCCTCTAACCAATCATGTTTATCCCTAGCATAGAACTTCTTTTCTTTACCCCTCCTCTGCCGTGATGAACCCTTTCCCTGGATACTAGTTGTGTCATCAAAGTCGTCACACGATCAAGCTGAGCATTTTGACCTACCAGCACTACCTTCAGTCACATTATTCTCTTACTTGGATTATCATTTGTAGCTAGATGGGGCTAAGCAAAAGACCTAGCATTGGAACCTGATGCTATATTCTTCAAGAAAATCTGAGTACAATAATCATAATATGGTAAGCTATGGTCTATCAACAAGGCATAGTCTAGTTGCTCCTATATTACAAAATAGAGTAACATTAAACCAATAGTTGATAAAGTTGTGCAAAGGTAAGAAGAAAATGTACTATTAGCCAGTGGGCGATGTGATCCTTGCTTGCGGTGATCATAATCTCATCCATAACTTGTACCATTCATTATCAATGAATGAAATAGTTGCCACAATGCATAAAATCTATTCTATTTTTGTTTAAACTATTTTACAGTGTATGTATATGAAAGATGTAGCTCCATATTCATCTTGTGGCAAATATTACTCCATGTGTACACTGAGAACGTGGTGGAAAAATGTTGACTAACTTGGTATTTATCATATGCAAACTTAATTAACAATTTTTCATTCGTGAATGGCCATCTTACGTATCCCAACCTATTACCCTCGAATTGGGTATTATATTGGCCCTCATCACCATGTGATAGGACATGTTCGTAAGGGCCCATGTACTATACAAGTTTTTATGAATGATGTGCACATAAAGTTTACATTCAAATGAAAATTTTTGCACTGTTAACTGAAATATATGACATATATATCACTACCAAAAGGCAAGATTGTATGATTAACACAACTACAAGTACAACCATGCATACATAGTAGTAGATATACGTGAACATATTAGTCATGTGTCAACAAGAGAGATGAATAAGTGAAACAATACAAGAAGTACAGATGTGGCTAGTTAATTTAAGAATGATCAAATGCCCATAGTATTAAGCAAGACAAACATATATAAGTTTAGCTAGTTAATAGGGGAAATAGGGGTACAAATAAGATGAGATTATTCGCAAACGGTTTGGGCTCAACTCAATGAAAACTTGAATTCAGCTTGAACTTAAACTAGCCAAGCAAAGTTGAGCTAAGTTTAATAGTATTCGACTTGATAGGCTCGCGAGCTTAAATAAATATTTTATTATATATATTTTTATAATAATAATTATATGGTATTTGTTATTATAAATTTTGTTTCAAGTCTAAACAAGCTCGAATTTATTCGGGCCTTACAAGCTAAAGCACATATGAGCTTAATCTTATCCAAATCGATGTGAATTGAGCCTTATTGAGCTTTAACAAGCCGAGCTTGAGCTTAGGCCTATTCTAACGAGCCAAGCTTGAGCTTGATTGTCTACGCTCAGCTGAGGAGCTCGAGCTCATAGATTAGTAAACGAGCTGAGCCCGGGCCTGCTATGCTCAGGCTCGACTCAAATCGTCTCATTTACACCCCTAGGGGAAAGTAACAATATTATGATTAAATTTATAATAGTTTTCATTGTTAGAGCTACACAAACTATTCTCCTTACACTAATACCCATTTTCATCTATGTTTACCTATGGAATACATGCGTTGTAACTTATATACTCAGTACACCCTAACTTTTTAAATCTTTTACATTATCATTAAACTAAGAAATGTATTGAAACATGAGATATAATAAATGAAAGTGTTGGAGTTATTCATTTTTTTTAGGTACATAAAAAATTAAAGATAAGAATACAAATTCAAGATTTGGAACACGGATATAACTAGACGCAAGGCAAGAATAGTAATTCACAGAGTGTATCAACCAATAAGGCTATTCAAAGAATAAGAAGACTAATATCCCAGAGAAACTAATACTAATGGGTTGGCAAGACCACATTAAATAACATATTCATAAGAAACAAGAAATGAGAATGAGGTTAACTAGCAAGGCTGTGGGGTATGAGGTACAAGAAACTAATAACATAAAAGTAGTTCTGGGCACCAAATCGATAACAAACAAACATAGGTGAATAGATAATAGAGAATTTGCAACAAATAAAGGTAATTTTTTTCTAGAAGAAAAAACGGCAATATCCACACCTTCAAACTCCACAATAGTGCTATCCATGTTCTACGATCTTGGAGACTATGGCTCCTCGTCACCTATTCCAATAAAATGTATGTGAATATTAATACGTCTACATAGTACTTTCAAATAGTAATTAAATTATTAGTACGTCTTAACAACATAATTTTTTCATTTTGAAGAGTGTCCTTAATTAAATCTTAATCTAGTCAAGGACTAGCAAATCCCATGCCACCAGGTCATGATTCTTTGATTGCCAAAGCTGTATTACTAGAATTATTATATATATCTAGCATGTATGAACAACTATAAATTTTTAGTCTGAGAATAATGCATGTCTAGCTCCCTAAAATGTACGAGTAGTGCTAAATAGCATTAAGGAGGCGTTTATCAGTTCTGGGCTACTACTACACCTTAATATCAATAATACACAAATTAATATTTTACGCCTGTGTTAAATAAATCTAATCTATTCGTGGGATTTCTTAGACTTTCTTTTAACACTTAATCCTTACAATGTTACACAAAATTAGGGATTTAATGATACTGATTAACTTAATTAACAATAATTATATTTTAATTATCAATCCTGGCCCACTAATGCAGTGCACGACCTATATGCCCAAATACTTCAGTTTGACATCATAAATCTTATGGATTTTACCAACTTTCTATAAATTTTGGCCATTATATAATTCAATTTATAGACAAATTCTTTATTCAATTGCATAGCTTGCAATTACATAATTAGGTCTACTTAATGGATACTCACTTCAAGATTAGCTTAATAAGTTAACCGAATCAAATTCAAAAATTAATTTTAATTGATCAACCAAAGTTTTACCCAATTGACCTAGTCCAAGGCCAAATCATTCCATGTTAGTAGGTCACATGCACCCGAATTGTTGTCTCAAACAAACTGACTTTCAGCAATTATACCGCCACTGCACACCATCGTGCGTTGCTACCATAATGAGATAATGTTCCTACCAAATTGTGTGACTCCTTGTACTAAGCAAAATGCCCAAGTCAATTTTGAGCTTTGCTAAACAATCGCTAGTTGATTTAAGGAAAATTGTTATAGTTCGCTGCTAGCCCTCGTCTCTCTTTTTTCTTTAATTACTCGTCCGTCTGTCACTGATGCACTAAATTGAAGACATCATTGTCTTCCTCACAATAGACATATCAAAACCTATACCTTGGTTGTGCCCAGTTGTTGTAAAAAATGAGCTATCTTCCACCACCACATGTTTGCTCTATTTAACCATTCGCCATTGCCTATTCACAAAAAATTCCTAGGGAAAATTTGTACCATTGCATTCATCTTATCAAGAGAAAAAAATGGTGGAATTAATTTTAGGTTTCACCAACATTAGTGGGGAATGGCTGGAAGAGAGGGTGACGGGTTACATGTGGTAATTAGAAGAAATTGGGTGGTCGGTTTGCTATTTATAAGTGTAGTTTTTCAAATTTTCAAAATGGACCTCAAAACTTTTTTCAACTTTCATTTGAACCCCCTTGATTTAAGAGTGCCTGGCATTAACCACTTTGACCCAAATTTTATTGCAAAATGGCCCTATCCATTCCTTAAAGCTTTGCAATTAATTAGTATTCAATTTAAATCTTTCGTCCCTCATGTTTCTAATATTAAATTGAGACCTCTCTTTAAGTTTTATTTCAATTATGATTATTACTTTGGTATTTATATTGGTTTAAATTGAAATTTTCATGCTGAGGAAATTAGAAATTTTTAGGATGTTACAAAATTAGTATATGGTGCAATTTTTTTTGTACAAAAATTGAAACTTTAAGTATTTAAATTGTGAGTTGCAGTACACAAAATCTCTAATTTAGTATTCCATGCAAGTCTTTTTGGTACGAAAATTCAAACTTTCCATATTTAAATTTTGAGTTGCATTATACAAAACCTCTAATTTAGTATTTTGTGCAAGTCTTTTTAGTACAAAAATTCAAACTTTCAATATCTAATTGTGAGTTGTTGTTCCAAAAACTCAAATGCAGTATTTATGTTGTTATGTGTGTTTTCTCTTTTCTGCAAAAATAATGGCTAAAGCTCGGAACCTGCACACAAACTACCAAAGATAGTAAAGACTTCAAGCTGTATTCTTGGTGCTCTCCAAGGTACTTTAAACATATTATGAAAGAACTAGACAATAAGATGAGCTTTAGACACACTGAAACACTAAAGAGAACCCTATTTCTGCATACCATAGAATGACTAACTTGAGTAAATTGAGTATTAATAGCGTTATCAAAGTTGAAGCTCTATTAAAAAGGTTTGATATTAGGTCTTGTTGTTTTATTTTTAGTACCAATATAAGGCTTTCTTTTACTGTGAGGAGCTATTCTATTTTTATGGGTTGCAACATGTGGAGCAACCTATGAAATTTGATATAAAGATAGATTTGGAAACTCTAAAATGATTATTTGAAGAAAAAAATAAGAATGTCACTTGAGTATGGATTTGTAAAGGATTGAAAGAATTGGCAGAAAAATATAATGATTAAGATATAGATGATTTTGTTATTATATACATACTACTAGTTTTCAAGTGTATTTTGTTTCCAACTAGTAACTATTTGACACCTAGATTCCTTCTTCGTACGTGGATGATTTATCTTCCGTTGGCATTTATGCATGGGGAGTTCGTGCATTTAAATTTTTGCATCATGAGATTTTGGTGCATCTAGGAGGTGAAACAAGGAAAGGTCTAAGAAAGAAACACTTTGATGGATACAGTATTACCCTGATGATAAGTTAATAGCATTGATACTATTAATATTTTTTTTTATTTAGTAACTGTAACATTGCATAATTTTTCTTTTGAATGTCAGGCTTGGGTTTATGAATGTATTCCTTGCTTGGGAATGACAATTGCATTACATTTATTTCCAAGATTCCTTTGATGGTACAAGTGTATGATCCCCAAGAAAGTCACTAATGCAGAAGAAAATTTGAAGATGATTACTAGAAATATGGTAATAACTTATATTTCTTATCATTATTGTTATATTAGTTTTATGTACATATAAAATTACAAAATAAATTGTAGAGTTGTGTTTAAATAGATTTTTAGATATTTATCCATTCATTGATGAGGAGAAATTGTTGTTATCAATACATCATGGAGAATCAACTGTTGATGTGTATGGACTGCAAGGAATGTTGAATGAGAAAGATAAAGAGATAAAATTATTGAAAGAAAGACATTTTTTTCTTGAGGATAAAGGACTTACTATTGGAGTTGAGGCTGAGCAGGGGAAAGACAAAGGAAATTCAAAAGAAAAAAAGCTAGAAGAAGAGGAAAATAATGAGGAAGAAGAAAAGGAAGATAATGAAAAAGAAGAGAAAAGAAAAAGAGAAAGAGAATAAGGAAGAAGAAGAGCTGAAAAAAGAATAAGAAGAGAATAAGGAAGAAGAGAATGAAAAAGAAGAGGAAGAGAAAGAGGGAGAAGAGGATGAAAAATAGGTGCAAGAGAAAGAGCAAAAGAAAGACGATGATGGAGGAATTCAATCTAAAAGTCCTAAATTAGGGGATGTTTCATCCTTGGAAGTGACCATAACTTCTATCAAGAAAGGTAATAGAGACAAATGTGACATGATGAACAAAAGAAAAAGAAAAGGACTTTATTACACCTCCTAGCACCACACTACGAAGGACAAGAGTAAAGTAGATTAATAAGGGTTGGGGTAAGAAGAAGAAGGTATATGTATACAAGTTTTTAATACTTCATTTATGAGTTTTTATACTTGATGTAAGTGAGACAAATACTAAATTGCATTAGAAAATATACTAAATAGCTGGACTAAAGTATTGGATATGCATGTTGCATTTTTGATAGTAGAATATGAAGAATGTCCAAAATACTGAGTTGATAAAGATTGGATCTACAAAATCTAATTTATTAGATAAGGAGGACTTCTTTAATTAGTTTTGACGATGAGCAGACTATAGAGGACAGTTCGAGATATCTAATAGAGAGAGAGAGAGAGAGAGAGAGAGAGAGAGAGAGAGAGAGAGAGAAATTATTAACTCATATTTGCATCGAGATAAACTAGAGTAATTATACTTAGAGAAATTATTAACTCATATTTGCATTGAGATAAAATAGAGTAATTATACTTAATACACATTATTCTTTTTATAGTGAATTTATGATTTGAGTAACATGATAATTTATTATTGTAGTGTTACTATTTAAGAGGACCTAATCTACAAATTGAATGATACGTGATGTGCAATCTATTGTTTAGGAAAGAGTTGAGGTCAAATTTAATTGATTGCCACATAAATATCTAGTGCATCTCTTCATTTAGAGAAAAATGTGATCACAATATTTGGTTTCTGACTCCGTATGTGCTTGTATGTAATGTTTTTTTTTTGTATTTTCAACTACAAATAACTTAATTTAATAAATTCTAACATTAATTGTTGACAGGAGGAAATTCCACGAAAACTTGAGAGAGCAAATAAGAAGCGTGGTATAAAATAAGATGAATTTCCAAAATTTATTGATTAACTAAGCATGTGCAAATTCCTGGAAAAGTTGAATTCAAATGTGCGCAAGTGCCAATTTATTATATTCTCCATTAATAGTCATTATCACTGGTTCCTCTTTATGTTAAACATAACTAAGAAGAAGTCCATATAGATGAACTCATCCCGGTCTCCCTAAACAAAAGTAACGACAAAATTTTTTGTAAGTTTGCTTATATTTGTGATATATTCATCCAAGCATTTGAATAAAATCTAACAAATACTTTTGCAAGCTAAGTTTATGACTGGATACTTAAAAAACACTCATTGGGGTATATTATGCCACAAAAAAAAGTGCAAACATATTTTAGTTGCCAACAAAATGGGGACCTGGACTATGGAGTTTATGCATGTCATTGGGTTGAGTGTTAGGCAAAAAGCACCAAGGATTTTTGGCAATATGCAAATGAATGTTCAATACATGCGTATTGAGCATATATTGCTACAAAAATTCTGAAAGATAAGCATAGTTTAATGTATTCCAAGGGAAAATGATGATGTTTAGATGGTCATTATTTAGATGAATAAAATTTTTGTATGTAGATATTAACGTGATTGTTTCAATATTTTTGACATTCTTACCGGATAACATTTATAATTTATATATGTGGATGATTAAAATGGATGGTGTTTACAATTTATAGTATAATTTGAAAATTTATTCATAAATACATACTGATAAAAATATATATGTTATAGGTTAGCTCAAAATAAGTACATAACTAGGGATAACTCAATACATGAAAGCAATTTCAAAGTACATAAACAAGCAAAATAGTATAAAAACACAGCTTTGGAGTACATAAATGCCAATACTTGGTACTTTTTCACAAATTTTCTATATCATTCTCAACACATTAAGGACCAAGTTTAATTTAGCATAATCCAACTATTGCATGATCATAAGACCATGGTGTATTAATCCTAGAACTCAAATAGTTATGATAGGTTTATTCATTTGGCTTATACATCAACGGTTTATACTACTATGAATGAGAGTGCAAGTTTCTAACAATTTCAACATGTGCTATCACAATCATTTGTTCAACAAACTATGATTTTAACATGTTAAGGTTTTTATGTATTGTTCCAAGCATTGAATTAAGCTTCAACTCAGCCTTCGGAAAAGCAAGTACATAAACACACAAAATAAGTATACAATCTCAGCAAATTAAATATATAAACACAGTTCTAGAGTACATAAATGCTAATACTGGGTACTTTTTTGCAGATTTCCAGTATCATTCTCAGCACATTAGGGATTGAGTTTAATTCAGCCTAGTCCAACCGTTGCATGATCATAAAACCAAGGTGTATTAATCCTTCAACTCATATAGTCATAAGGGTTCACTAGTTTTAGATGGTGGTGTTGGGATAACTCATTTAGCTCATGCATCAATGGTTTATACTACTATGAAAAGAGTGCAAATGGTTAGATATGGGTGTTTGAGTTTTCAATCATTTCAACACGTACCATCACAATCATTTCTTCAACAAACCACTATTTTGTCATGTTAGGGTATTTTATGTGTTGTTCCATGCATCAAATTGAACTGTATCTTAGCTTTTAAAAAAGCAAGTACATAAGCACACAAAATAAGTACATAATCTTAGCAAATTAAGCACATGAATGTAGTTCTTGAGTACATATATACCAATAGTGGGTACTGTTTCACAGATTTTTGATATCATTCTCAGCATAATAGGGATCAAGTTCAATTTGGCCTAATCCAGCCATTGCATGATCATAAGACCATAGCGTATTAATCCTATGACTTATATTGTCATGATAGGTTCACTGGTTTTTCATAGTAGTGTTAGGAAGACTCATTTGGCTCTTACATCAATGGTTTATACTACTATGAATGAGAGCGCAAGTGATTGGATGTGGATGTTTATGCTTCAAACTATTTCAACATGTGCATATCTAAATCATTTCTTCAACAAACCATGGCTTTGTTGCATGAGGGTCACTTATATGTTATTCCACATATCGAATTAAGCCTCAACTTGGCCTTCAAAAAAGCAAGTATAGAAACACAAAAATAAGTATACAAAATTAGCAAATTAAGTACATAAACACAATTTTGGAGTACATAAATGCCACTACTAGGTACTTTTTCACGAATTTTCAGTATCATTCTCAACACATTAGGGATCGAGTTCAATTCGGCCTAATCCGCTTGTTGCATGATCATAAGACCATGGCATATCATTCTTGGCATATTAGTGTTTTTCGATACCATACATAAATGTTTTCACACTACTATGAATGGGAGCACAAGTGATTAGATGTGGGTGTTTGTGCTCTAAATCATTTCGACACATATGTATGCAACCCCTTCTTCAACAAAGCACAATTTTTTCTTGTAAAGGTTACTTATGTATTGTTCCACACATCAAATTAAGCTTCGCTCAGCCTTTGGAAAAGTGAGTATAAAAGAACTACAAATAAGTACATAACATTAACAAATTAAGTACATAGACGTAGTTTTGGAATACATAAATGCTATTGCTGGGTACTTTTTTGCGAATTTCCAGTCACATTCTTAGCAAATTAAGGATTTTTGATACTATGCACGAATGGTTTCATACTACTACAAATGAAAGTGCAAGTAGTTGGATACGGGTGTTTCTGTTGCAAACCATTTCAACACATGTGTATCCAAACCATTTCATGAAGAAAATATTATTTTATGATTTGGGTATGATCTTATATGTAGTTTCACTAGTAATTTGAGGTCAAATAGGTATGCAACATTTAAGTATAAAATCACTTTGATGAAGTATTAAATGCTAAAGATAAGGTATTGTTGCTCTAAAATCAAGTATTTTGTTACAAAAATGAAGTATTATTTTTCTAAAGTGAGATATTACCTTGTTAACATGATATATTTATCTTTCTAATAAAATAAAAAGTAAATCTGGACAATAGCTCCAACGTAAACCCTCCCACTAGCTAAAAAGAATACTTGTTCATTATTCATTTCACACTAAAATGATAGTACAATATGTCCATATTTTACAAAGTATAAAAACACAAATAATTATATGAAAAATTTCTTATTAAAATACAATATAGTACAAGTACTTCAACTTAACATGTCCTCCAGACAAGGATAAATGTAGCAACTATCATAAACACATGTATATGGTCTATTTCTAATCCACCTTTTTTTTAAATCTTTGTCTTCTTTGTATCCTCATTTTCCAAATTGAAGATAAATATAATCAATCAAGTAATTATTTAATAAATAATGACAAATGGTAATACAAGTTCAAATATACAATAAAACTATAAACAAATCCACCGTTGTATCAATTTGCACTAAATGGTAGAAAAGTGAGTTTTATTGAATAGAAGCACAAGGTTGCTTCCAAGGCCTTGTATCATTTTGCAATGTGTTCTATCATCTTGTTCTACAACACACACAATTTATGTAAATCCAACCATGCAAATTTACAACACACAATTTATTATTATTAATCATCTCAAAACTCCTACAGCTACTAATGTACAGATTGAGCAGAAGTATTGAAGTATCATAGTAGAAATACTAAATTTAACTAATCTAGTATTAATCAGTAAACTACTAAGTATGATAATGTATAAATAAAATATTATATTGAGGAGGAAGAACATATAGCAATTAGGTACTAATCGAAACATATCGAAAGTGTAATGAAAAATTAATGTAATACTAATATAAAAATATGAAGAAACTTACCAATACGTATAACAAATTTTCCTTCCACGTCTTTTTGGTTAATTTTTTTGGGCAACTGTCATATCAACAATGCACATTTAAGCAACATATGCAATTGAATCATATTCAAATGCCATTATCAATTTCCAAAATGAAATACATCTTCTAATGTGGAGGAAAATATTACAATTTATTAAACTCGAAAATAATTCTAGGCCATTTTTTCTCAATATGAAACAATAACTCTATCAAACTCATATATTCATAAATTGACAAAATATAAAGTTTCCTATTGTAAACACAACTTCCTAGAAGCTGAATTTTAGCATCTTAGCCACCTGAAGACAATTTTATTAAACTCAAATTCACAAAATCTTACCTTATTTGACCTACTGTTACTAGATTAATGAACTCCCGAAAAAATCTTCCCATTGAACTAATTTCAAGAGGCAAAAAAAGAAAATGATCTCACTTGCAATTCGCGGGAGAGAAGAAAGAATGAAGAGAGAGAATGAGTGATGTCAAATAAATAAAAAGAAAAAAAAAAGAGAAAATAAGAATTTTTAGGGTATTTTGGTCAAAACATGTGCATGGATAGTCAACTCAAAACACAAAATTGAATTAAGGAGTTAAAATTGAAAAAAAAAGATGTATGGAGACTAACTCGTAAGATGAAAGTGGGTTTGGGTATTTTTAAATAAGTTGCCCAATAAAAAAACTTAAACAAAATCAAAGAATAATTAAGATATTTAACTTAAAAACAATAATTATTTTAATTTTTCTTTTAGTTATTTGTTAGAATGAATCTCCACTTGTCATCTATCTATAATATTATACAATAGAAGACACTATCTAAAATTAATGTCAGTTATATTAAATTATTTACAAAAGTTGTCCTTTCATATTTTCGAAAAATAAAAAAGATAATACACTTTGAGAAACAAAATGAAGATTTCATTGTACAAAATCAATTTGGATATCAATTTATTAATCTTTCATATTTATTCTTTAAATTATTCTTAAAAAATTGATTCAATAGGATTGCAATCTAATTTTTTAAAACTCCACTAACCCACAATCTAAACACTTCTAATTCCCTCATACAATAACCGAAATCGTTTGCACAGTTTGACATAATGATTTAATTTGATTTCTTTCAAAAATTTGATTCCCACTAACAATAATGAATTCTCTTTAAAATAAATCTGCCTTTATTCAGAATTCTGTTTAGCTTTTTTGTTCACTGAGTTACTGTTCACACCGCCAGCAGTTACCGACGGTCGGCCGGTCCTATTCCAGGTTCTGTAATCTTTATTTTTCTGGTCAATGTTATTTTTTATGTTCATTTAGACAGGGTGATTATGGAGAAACACAAACAGCATTCATATGCTGAAGCAGCTCGTGGTAGAGATGATGTGGGAAATATGGAGAAACAGTCAAAGTTTGGGCTGGAATCTTTCTTCATTGATCCACTCCCTTCCCCTATTGGAGCTCTGTCAATGGAGGAGGGAGAACCATGGATTAGATTTTCGGAAAAGAAAATAGAGCCATTTGTGGAGCAGTATAAGTTCACTCTTGTTGGGAAGTTCTCTCATGGGTTTCCAACTATGGCAGAATTGGAAATCTGTTTTGATGCCTTGAAGCTGAAAGGGGGCTACTTTGTCCAGATTCTTGATGTAAAACATGTATTGATTATTTTATCATGTGAAGAAGACTACTCAAGGATGTGGCTGAGAGGTATTTGGTTTTTCAAAACTCACCCGATGAGAATATTTAAGTGGACACCAGAGTTTAATCCTAAGCAAGAATCTGCCATTGTTCTTGTGTGGGTTCAGTTGCCGGGGATCTCGATTCATTTTTTTGAGAAAAATATCCTACATGCTCTGGGTAAAATGATTGGGCGGCCCCTTCGATTGGATGAAGCCACAGCCAATAAGTCAAAGATGAGTGTTGCCTGGATGTGTATTGAGGTAAATTTGGAAGAAACCCGGCCAAGTTTTATTAATATTGGAGTTGGGAATCGGTCGTTTAAGCAAAAGGTGGTTTATGAAAACTTACCAAAATTTTGCTCTTTTTGTAAACACTTGGGTCACAGCAATGAACAATGCTATGAAAATGGTAATGCACCGAGGCCGCAACGTGAGAAGAGGAAGCAAGAGCTGGAAACAAAGCAGCAGGAAAAAGCCCTTATGGTCTATAACCCGGACAGAGCTGGAGATGGGTTCACGAGAGTGGAACGTAGGAAATCTTTTTCTCATGGTTTTGTATCACAATCTGGGCAATCACGGAGTTCAAGTGAGCCACAACAGAACAGATTCGATGCACTCTATGCAGAGATAGAAACAGAAGAATAGGAGGGTACTGAAATTCCACAGTCGGACTTGAGCAGAGGAAAACAAATTTTAGTTGAAGAAGATGACAATTATTTCCTTGTGGGTGAGTCTTCAAAAAATCGGTCAAAATTGGGCGGATGTAATGATGGCAATTTTGAAAATTTGGAGAACAATTTTGACTTTCAAAATTGCAAGGGTACGGATTCGGCTGAAAAAACAAGTAAAAATTGTGAAGTGGGTGAGATATTGATGCATGGCCGAGACGTGCATGGCCGTGACATGCATGGCCTCGGGAGTGAAGATTCAAATGTTGCAATTAATGTTGGCATTGGGAACACCACCTCAATCAAGGAAATTGTGGATGAAATTGCTACAGAATATGGTTTGCATGGCTTTGAGAAAACCGAGAATTACGTGGCATCACATAATAGCGTGCATGGCCTTGGTTTTGGTCCGTTAATTTCAAATGTGCATGGCCTCGGTTTAGGTGTCCAAAATGGTGGTGAGAAAGCATTTAATGCCCAAGAAAAAGTTGTCTTGCATGGAGAAAATTTTGAGACATTTGATGAAAATTTGCAGAACCTTGGGAGGACCGAAAAAGAAGCATTTAATGTGGCTGAAAATTTATACTGAGAAAGGGCTGTAACAGTGCACAACAGTGAGAAAGTTTCTGAAAATTTAGAAGGAAAAATTGGTGTAAATACTGAAATCACTGTTTATTCTGAAATTGAACAGGTGGCATTAAATGGAGAAGTTGGTGAGGTTCTCGATATCTGTTTTGGTCTTGTCCAAGATCAAGATATTCCTGAAAATATTAATACTTCTCTTGGAGAGGAGAGAGAAACGGCATGCAACTTAACAGGATATGCAACCCGGGTTTCTTCTCCATCTTCATGCAAAATCGATGACAGTAATGAGATTTTTGAACAAAAAATTTCAAGACTCCGCAGAAGATCCTTGGACGGTCCCAGATGGAGAAAAGGGGTTTCCATTGCAAGATCCAGAGCAACAAGAATGAGAACCCGAAGCTGAACTAGAACTGTTTACAACAAGGAATCACCACCTTTGGAATGAAGATACTTGTCTGGAATATTAGGGGCATTGGTTCACCTCTTAAACAAAAGCATGCTAAAAGGCTCTCTAAGAAACACAAACCGGACGTTTTGGTTATTATTGAACCTAAAGTTCATCTGGACTCAAGCTATTTCATTAGAAGACTGGGTTTTGGCAGTGTGGTTGCAAACCAAAATAATAAAATTTGGTGCTTTTTGCGTGAAGGGATTTGCATGGGTACGCTGCTCAACTATGATCAGCTACTACACCTCAAAATCTCTACAGCGGACACCTCAGAGAGCTTTTTGGGTACATGGATATATGCCAAACACACCAGGGCGGATCGCAGAATTTTATGGGACCAGTTCCGTAATATTAGTCAAAATTCAGAACCTTGGATTGTTGGAGGAGATTTTAATATCACACTTAATCAAAAGGAAAGAGTGGGAGGAGCGGCGCCTAAGCATAGAGCCATGGAGGAATTTGCTGATGCCTTGTTGGACTGTGGCCTGATGGATTCCAATTTTGAAGGCTCTCAGTTTACTTGGACCCGTGATCGTTTATGGCAACGGCTTGATCGTTTTGTGTATTCGAGCTCTTGGATTCAGGCACACCCAAACACTAGAATTCAACACCTCAACAGGACAGTTTTCGACCACTGTCCGCTGCTATTATCTTCGCTGAAACAAGGTACTGGGCCAACCTCTTTTCGCTTCCAAAACATGTGGACCAAGCATGCCAAATTTTTGGAATTTGTGGAAAAAATCTGGCAATACCCAGTTATTGGTGAGGGTATGGAAAAGCTTCAGCAGAAATTATATAACCTAAAATATCAGCTGAAGAAATGGAACAAAGATACCTTTGGCAATATATTTGAGAATGTTGAAAAAGCTGAAAAAAAGGTAGCCGAATATGAGAAGGCTTATGACCGGCAACCCACATACCAAAATCTGATTCAGCTGAACAAAGTCACGGCAGAACTGACTCAAATCTTAACTATGGAAGAGATTTACTGGAAACAGAAAGCTGCCTGCAAGTGGATCGCTGAGGGGGAAAGCAACACCAAATTCTTTCATGCCATGTCTCAAAAGAAGAGGAATAGGTCCAGAGTTCACAAAATATGGGATAATAATATGTGGATAACCAACCAGGAGGATATAAACAAATCTGGGGCTTCCTACTACCGCCAAATCTTGGCTCCAAATGAGCAGGACACTCTTGAAGATGATCTGGATTGCATTTGTGAGCAGCTCACCAGGGACAACCAACAAGCTCTTAAGGGGACTCCTTCAATAGAAGATGTTCAGAAAGCCATTGTGGATATGAATGGGGATAGTGCTGCGGGACCCGATGGATTTTCTGCACATTTTTATCAGCATTGTTGGACAATCATTTCTCACGATGTTTATGAAGCAGTGGTCGACTTCTTCTCTGGAAATACACCACCACACAGTTTTATGGCTACTTCAGTCGTTCTCATTCCAAAAGTTGATAATCCAGAAACCTGGAAGGATTTTTGGCCCATCAGCTTATGTAATGTCATAAGCAAAGTATGGACTAAACTCCTGAACAATCAAATTGCAGAGCTTCTTCCCCGGATTATATCACCATCGCAAAGTGGGTTTGTGAGAGGTCGGTTAATTTCTGACAATATCCTCCTGGCTCAAGAACTAGTGCATTCTCTTGGCAGTAGAAATGATGATATGAATGTGATTCTGAAGCTGGATATGGAGAAGGCATATGATAGGGTTCAATGGAATTTCCTCTATCATATCTTACGGAAGCTTGGATTCCCAGATGTTTGGATTGGGCACATCAGAAGAATTCTTGAACATTGTTGGTTTGCTATCATGATAAATGGAGAAAGTGCGGCATTCTTTCAGTCAACCCGTGGCTTAAGGCTGGGTGACCCCATCTCCCCGGCGTTGTTTATTTTGGTGGCAGAATATTTGTCAAGAAGTCTGGATGGCTTGTTTCAGACCCACCAAGACATGTGGTATAGAACTAGAGGAATGAAGGAAGTTTCTCATCTCTCTTTTGCTGACGATATTTCTATATTCACAAATAGTAAAAAAGAGAGTCTCCAGCGAGTTATGGAATTTCTGAAGCATTATGAGCGGGTCTCGGGGCAGAAGATAAACTATGGCAAGAGCTTCTTCATTGTGGAGAAGAAGATGCCAAATCTGCATATACAGAGAATTTCTAGCATTACGGGCTTCACATTGAAGTCTCTTCCGGTTGCTTATCTGGGAGCTCTACTCTATTATGGAAACAGAAAAACTGCCCTTTTCTTGGATCTTATACAGAAAATAAGGAACAAAATCACGGGGTGGGAAAAGAGCTTGCTATCACATGGCGGAAGGTTAGTTCTCATCAGAAGTGTTCTTTGTTCTATGCCTCTATATCTATTGCAGGTACTTAATCCCCCTTTATGTGTGCTAAATCAAATTGAGAAAATCTTCTTGAAATTCTTATGGAGGCCAGAAGAAGATGCATTGGGCCAAATGGGGGAAAGTTTGTCTCCCGATTCAGGAAGGAGGCCTTGGGATCAGAAAGTTAGAGGACGTATTAATGACATTCAGTTACAATATGTGGTGGCGTTTTCGGTGTCAGAATTCACTCTGGGCTCGATTCCTTCAATCAAAATATTGCCCTTGTTTCCATCCTACCTGGGAAAAACTTCCCTATTTTGCCTCTCCAATTTGGCGCAGAATGCATAAGATCAGGGACATGGCAGAGGTGCATTATTGCTGGACATTGGGAAAAGGTGAAGTCAGTTTTTGGCATGACAATTGGTATGGTGCAGCTCCTTTGAAAACACAGGCCCCTAGAGAAGACTGGAACCATCTTAGGGTGAATCATTATTGGCAAAATGGCAAATGGGACATGCACAAGATTTTCGAAGTGGTGCCGGAGAACATTGGTCAACAAATTTGTTGTATCCCCATTGAGGTTGGCGGTTTTGATGAACTGTTCTGGAAGAATTCATCGAATGGGAAATTTACAACCAAAGAAGTTTGGGAGCACATCAAAAAGCACGAGCCTACTCAACCTCTCTTTGAAGATATCTGGAACCCTTGTCTCACAGCTACCATGTCGGTTTTTGCATGGAGACTCCTCAACAATTGGATCCCAGTGGACACAAGGCTGCAAGCAAAAGGATTCAATATTGTTTCCAAGTGTTTATGCTGTGCAAATGTGGAGTCGATACAGCATGTCTTTATTAATGGTCCTGAAATCTCCAAAGTTTGGGATTTCTTTGCTACAAAGTTCCATACCGTTGTCCCTAACACGGAGAGTATTGCAAGGATGTGGAGCCACTGGAGAGGTACAGCCCCAATTCATGGAAAGTATCATATCAGGAAAATCATCCCAATCCTTATCTGTTGGTTCACATGGACTGCCCGAAATGACGCTAAGCATCGAGGCAAAGCATTTCGGGCCTCCCAGATCATTTACAATGTGGGTCGTCACCTCAATCTGCTTTATAGATGCAAAATCTTGAAGATGGAAATGTGGAGGGGAGATGCCCTTATTGCTAAAGAGCTGGGGTTCAGATTTCAGAGAAATAGAAGGGAGAAAGTGAGCACAGTGTGTTGGAAAAAGCCGGAGAGAGATTGGCTCAAACTTAATGTGATGGGGCTTCGAAAGGGAACCCGGGGCCTGCAGGGGCCGGTGGTATCATTCGGAATGAGCATGGGCAGGTGATTCTGGCTTTTTACGAGTTCTTGGGAGAGACGACAAACATTAAAATGTTTCTGTGCTTTCCTGAGGTTTCTGTTTTGATGGGATAAAATGATTCTGTGCTTTCCTGAGGTTTCTGTTTTGATGAATTTCTGCTGTGATGAGTTTCTGGTTGGGTTTTTCTGCTTTGACGAGCTTCTGTCGTGTTTGGGATTTTCGGGACTGGTTGGATAAAATGTCTGGGAGTTTCTGGACTGGTTGGGGCTTTCTGTCTTGATGAGGTTTTGCTCTGGTTGGGACGGTTCTGTTCTGTTATTTTGCATGCCTCGGTTTCCTTATTTTCGCTCAATTTTGACCACATGGCCAATTTTGACTTCTCTTGGGAACCTGCTGGGTTTAATTGTGCATGCATGCATGGCTGCTCGAAGTTTGCATGGCACTGCTGCAACATGGAATTCGCATGGTACTGTTGCCGGGAGAACTAATTTTGACCACATTGAAGATGTATTGGCCAATTTTGACTTGCCATGGGATTGGTTTGGAGGCTTGATGGTCTGGTGGGTCTGCATGCATGGTTTA
>JACGDI010005339.1:339327-406967 GCA_014898725.1 Jacaranda copaia | reverse complement strand
GATAGAAGGGAATGCTTTCTCGAACTGGAGAAGGGGATGATGTATTTTCTGCTGTCATCCTTGACATGGATCCTTCTTGTCGATTATTACACAGCTAGCTAGCTAACTTCTATTTTGTGTGCCTATACCCGGGGGGAGAGGGGTGGTTTGTATATGTGGAGGGTGATAGCATGTTTGAATAGGGAATTCAGAATTGTGAAAATGGAGAAGAAATGCGCGCAGCTGATTAGGAGGAGGCTGGCAGTTGTGGAGCAATGGAGGAAGAGAAGAAGGGGGCTAATTTATAAAAAAAATGTTAAAAAAAATAATTTTTACAAAATTACTGTAAATCTACTGTAAATTCAAGCATCTTTTCTTCCTTTTTTTTTTTTTTAAATAAGGTTAAGAGGCGTAGCCACCTCTTAATTTGGAATTCTTCCCCGGACCTTCCCTCAAGAGGTAGCATATATATATATATATATATATATATATATATATATGTGTTGTTTTTTTTCCTTAACATGACATGCCACGCCTCTTGTTTTTGTTTTTTTTTCTTTTATATTTAAAATTTAATTAATTAAAATTTTAAAAATATTAAAATTGAGCCATAAAATTATAGTATAAATTTTATTTCTTTTACGTACCTATGTATATATAATACATGTATTTATATATATATATGCATATTTATATATATACATATAAATATTTTCAATATAGTTTTTGTAAAGAACAATTTTATCATTTATTATTTAATTTTTTATTGATTTTTATCTGTAGAATTTAACTAATATGTAAATAAATTCTCTAAATAATATTAAAATATAAATATGGATTCTGTTAGCCAATATATTAATACAAAATATTATAATAATGTGCCTAAAATTTTGAATTGATTTGAAAATTTTCAATGGAGAATAAATTCTGACACCTTTCCTAAAATAACTTGCTAACATAATTTTTTAAGTATGTTAATGTATATCAAATGTAATTATTGACATTTCTATTGAAAATTCAATCAATTTATCATTGATTTAAAAATAAGAATACATTGAAAGTCATTAAAATATAATATATATATATATTGAAATTAAAAGATAATATATAGAAGTATAATAAATAAAATATGCCAATCCTATATTTTATAGATTTAATAATGGAAAAAGCATTTAAAGAAAAATTTAATAGGCCCAAAATATAATGGAGCTCAAAATAAATAAAATTTTATTATTTGTGGCAATTATTTTATTATAATGCACCTTCAACATATAAATGAAATCCACCATTAATTGCTTGTACATATAGCAAGTTAAATGTACTTTATTATGTTGCCAACTAATTATCAAAAGGAAAGGTCATGATTTCACATTTTAAATTAACGGTTCAAATTAAATACATTTGTACACCCATTACATGAGGTGTGTACAATCATAATTGCACCATAGACTACTCCACAAAACTATGGTAGCCACACCTTTCAAATATATTTTCTTTTTCTTTTTTTATTTTGGCCAAAGTTAAGTGTCAAGCCTCTTCCTCCGGAAATTTTTTTTTTTTTAAAAAAATAGATCTATGCCTCTGGCTCCAAAAATTATTTTTTAATTTTTTTATTTTTGGGAAAAATAGACAAGAGAAGCCCCACCTCTTCCTTTGGAATTTTTTTTTTAATATACAAAAGGCGTGGCTATAAATATGAGCATTGGGGTTCCAACACTCATATTAGAATTTAGGAAAGAAAGAGCCACAAGACTGCTAGGTATGTCGTAAGGAGAGAAATAAGTGAAATAAAAAATTGAGAAGAAAAACAAAGGGAATGAGAGAAAAAAATTATTAATTGAAAAAAACAAGAAGAGAAAAGAAAAAAAATGTTTCAAATAATTTGGAAAAAGAAAAATATTAATTTATGTTGTTCAAGATTTTAAATTTATATTTTTGGTTATCTTATTTATTATTTTTGTACCGTTAAAATAATATATTATAGTTCTCTTAATTTTTTTGTAGTTTGATTAGGGGCCTTATTTCAGAAGAGGAAAGTTTTGATTCACCAATATCAAGCTAATTGTTAAATCTTTAGAAGTATTTTAATTTAATTTGTTTACTATTAAATTAGACATTATGACATGATCTAGTGATTCGCAAGTTGATTTTAATATTTTGTTTGAATAATTTGAAATTGATAGACATGATATTAACATTAGTTGATATTTATTGTTTTTCTTTAATTATTAGTTTATACAAAAATAAAAAGAAAATAAAAGCGCATTATGGTGTATCAATTTTGCATTAGTGGTTATTAATTAATTGAAATGCTAATAATTTTATATTAATTATTGGTAATATTTGTATTAAGTTAGAAATTTAAAATTAGATAATAAAATGAATTCATATTAAATGAAGCTTTTTAAAAAATTATAAATTTATATATACTTAAAAAAATTATATATGTTATAAATTATGTAATATCACATTTTACAAATTAATTATATCATATTAAATATATTTTAATTATATCAATGTATACATATATATATATATATATATAATTAAGGCACTGAAAAAAATGCCTTTTGAGGTATTGAAAGGCGCTGCACAGTAGTGACGACAGCACTTCAATTGGGGCTAATGTCAGCCTTAACTAGGGCTAACATCATCCTTAATTTAATTTCTTTAAAAAATAAATAAAATTAAGTTATAGTAATAAAGATTATATTATAAAAATTTAATTTAGAATATCTTAGTTTACATTTAAAATTTGAATAATTAATTTTTAAAAAAAATTAAAAATGAGCCCAAAATGCACTTTAAATTTTTTATAAATTTACTATTTAATAAAATTCAAGTGCTTGAATCATGTTTCTATTTTTTTTTTTCATTTGTAGTAACAATGTGCATAATATTTGTTAACTTATATTTAAAATCTATATAGATGATGACACGGTTATTTTCTTTTCCTTTTGTTTTATAGGATGGATACCGCAAATGTGTATAGTCCACGTGATTTGACAGTTCCACACATACAATCTACTCATCGATCAGATGATATATTATTGGGAATGTTGACACCACTCTTGTTGTGAGGCGAGGAGATAATTCTTTTTGGAATGTCATAAGTAATGCAAAGTTACAAGTCCGTGTTTTAAATTTGTTACATAAGATGAGATTTTATAGTGTATTTTGTTGTGGGCACTTTGATATTAATCTACACTTGATTACTGCTTTAATGGAGAAATGGTACTTTGAGACTCACACCTTCCAATTTTGTGTTGGAGAGGTTATAATTACATTTCAAGATGTAGCAATCATATGGGGCTTATCAGTATGAGATCAACCTATTACTGGTCTAGACTCTAACTTGACAGTTGGGTAGTGATAGGATTATTGTGATCATTACTTTGGTTTTAGACCTTAAGAAAGACAATTTTGGAGATCTCGCCTCCATTTGACAACTATTGCCAAGCACATTCACACTCATTATATTACAAAAGATAGCTCTAATTTAAAGGTTGAACAAATTATAAGTGCATGTGTATTAGTACTTTTAGGAGGTGTGATGAGCCTAGATTCTTCAAATAATGCAATACCATTAGTGTATTTGAAGTATTTTTAGAATATTCATAATGTTCGTAACTTCAATTGGAGAAGTGCTATTTTGTCATTCTTGTATCACGAGCTATGCACTAAATGCCAATGGGAGAAGCTTAATATTGGTGGAGTGATGCAACTACCACAGGTAAAATAAACAAATTTAATAAATATCACATAGATATATTTTTTTTTGTTATGTGTTCCTTAATCACTTATAGATTTGAGCATGGTCCCAGATTATAACTCGAGCACCTAGAGGACTGCTACCCCATGTCACAATGGCATCACTGGTGTTTGATGGCCATGAACTATCAATGCCTCCATATGGTGCTTGATAATATAATTTTAATGTCAATTTGTTGTCATTCATAATAATACATGTATCATAATTTAATTTGTATCTTATATGTATAGGTGAATGCAGTATTTCTCTTTTAGACATAATGCAGGTAGTGTTCAAAAAATCGGACTGTACATTGAACCAAAAACTTATCGGTCCATAGTTCACTGGTTTAACCATTGGCTGGACCATAATTGAATTGCAATTGAACTGTGATATCATAATTATGAAATATATATTTATATTATAAATATTACTTAAAAATTAATAAAATATAAAAATATAAAATATAAAGAGTTTAAATGACATTGTCAAACATTACAATTTAAATTTCACAATTCATATTATAAATGATCGTAACAATTTAAATATATCAAGTCAAAAGTTTAAAATTGAAAATGTGTAAGTTAATTCTAAACTCTAAACTAAGATTTTTTTTAACTTTTAGATAGTATATGAGGTGTACTTTAGCCTTCAAACTTTGTACTTGGACAAAAAAAAAAATTAAAAAAAAGATTAATTTCATTAAAAATTAAATAAAAAATTGGTCCAATTCAATTGAATCATGAACGGTTCACCGATTCACCGATCCAACCAACGGATCTAAACGATTTTTACAAAATATGACCTTTTTTTTTCAATTTTTTAATTTTTTTTTGAGAAAATTGGACCAATTCATTGGTTGGTCTGATCCCCTTTTTTAAATAATGATTGCAAGTCACTCTATATGGATCATACAATCCATGCTTGATAGAATGTCAGCACACGAGATTACTAAATTCATATTTTTTTTTGTTACGATATTAAAATTAAGTCATTCTTCATTTGAATAAGATTTAAATGTTTTATAAGCAGTTTATTTAGGAACCATATGCCATAGATTCGCTAGATATTCAGAATTTACCATCTCAGTGTGCCCCAGAACTTTGGACTACAACTTGTCCATTGATCAACTATCCTATCATCCAGATACATCATCCTGAGTGAGTTCTGCAACAGTTTAGCTTGTGCTAAAATATTCCTATAGTTCCAGCAAAATGTAGTTCACAATTACATAGTATATCCTGCTTAGGTTTGTCCTGGTGTAGATTGGTACACATATCATATCTTATATATTTCTCAAAGGGATAATATAGAGCAACTCATTGTTCAACAACCCACCATCATTGGATTTTAATCTACGAATATTGAATACATGGTGTGATATGATTGGATCATACGTCGACTTAGATCACCATCCTACGCATACATAGACATGGGATACCATCCAGATAATGCATGTGCATGGCATGATGTGGTATAATTATGCAGTAGGAAACTACAATAATTTTAATTTTATACAATTGAGAAAATTTAATGTTAAATTATTTGTGTTGCACATTTTAGGCTAACAGAATGCAAAACCTTATACTTAGTTGTAATTCAATTGTTGATGATTTTGAAATCACATCATTCATCCAAATGAGGGACCAAGCTAAGTCGATTACTGAAGAAGTTCATCATATAGCTACACAATAATTCCCATTCGAGGTACTGTAACCACCGTATGCTCCACAACATGAGGCAAGTTGGAGTAGAGATAGGCGAAGATGAAGGCATATCATTAGGTCTAGCAGCTCGATAGAAGGTGATACCATACAGAGAGATTCACTAATACACACAAGTAATGCTTCGTTGGGTAGATTTAGTATGGCAGGTCCATCTTGTGTTAATCCTAATTTATATTCAAACATATATTAATCAGCACAGCCAAATCAAATAACACCTTTACCTCTATATACTTTGGTATTCGGTCAGTCATTCTCTACATTAGTAGATATAGATCTTGGCTTAGGATAGGGGTTGGCTAGACATAATTAATCAGAACTTGCATCAGCACGCCACTCATTCCATGTATCACCAGTGCCATACCCAAGTATGTTAGGAATATATCATGATCATGCTTTATCGAGCTCTACCACTTCTTCATGACAAAATTTTAATTTGAATATGGATGACAACCAACAACTACCACATGATATTGCATGAGTTAAAAGGGCTTGATGATAATGAAGAAATAGGCAATGACGTGGTTGTGGCACAAGGAAACATAATTAGAATTACATTGCTTAGTTTTGTTACAATTGTATTACTTTAAAAGATTTTGGTGCTATATGATTAGTTATGTTGTTCAATAAACTATCAGCTATAATTAGGGTTAAAGTAAACTATATTTAAGAATCTAGCTAAATTAATTGCAATTAAGTTAATGCCTCCAATAAAAGTAGCAACTACAATAAAAATAGATAAACATTAGACATAAACGACAATCTAGTTATTCTCCTCATAAGATATCTTAGCATCTGATCAATAAATATAACTTTCACTGAGTGCCTATCAACTTCGTGCTTCATTAAGTAACCCTGATGACGCATATTTTCTTTATATTTGTTGAAAGTTCAAATGAGATATACATATAATCATCCTATTATTTTCTTTAGGTATGCGATTGAGAGCTACTGTCTATTCTTGTAGTGTGCCTTGGGGCATGGTGATGGCTTTTCATCGAGGATAATAAATACCAAGATCATGACAATCCATTACAAGCCCATCTTGTTCATATACACGACGATGCCATTCCTCTTCCATTGTTGCTAAGTATGATGTGCAGTATCTTTTATTTGGATCTAATGAGTAACAATAATCATTATCCAATAACCAACTACAACCCATGGTATGAAAAATATTACTAGGAGGATAATATAATTTTAGTCCTCTAAATGGATCCATTTTAATGAACTAATAAAATTTGTTTGAAGCTATAGATTTATAGATAATTTATTTTTGTAATGCCAGAAGGCACATGAAGTGTATAGGGTCAACCATTACTGCACTCCACACTTACTTCAATTGATGTAATTATTCATGCATGTGAAAGGATGTTTGTAATGTCATATGCCTTGGCTAGAATAGGCACATGAAATGGCAGAACATGATTATATAATGTCACACAAATACAAAAGTGTGTAGGGTCGACTATGACTACACTATGCATTTACTTCAACTAACGTAATTATTCAAGCATCTGAAGGGATGCTTGTAATGTCAGAAGCTTGGCCAAAATAAGCATGTGAAATGGCAAAACATAATTATATAGTGATACCTATTCAAGAATTATCATACCTTTAATCATAAAGTGATGTTTGTAATTTTAAGGTATGTTAATATTATGGCATGTGAAATTGTCACATAATATTTTTACCCACTCAGTAATATTTACCTATTCCACTTATAAATACATAACCCACCATTCACATACCTTCATCATAGATATATATATACATATATCTTTTAGATTTGAACTCAAATAGGAGATATTCCATTTTGTAAGCGTGGATATATATGGTCATTGAGATAAAGAAATGATGGCTATCTATCACTTTATTATGGAGATCCAATAGAATATTATTATGAACTTTGAAGGGAATGGGCATATAGAGTAAATAAATATGAGAATTTGGTAAGTGATCTTCAAAGGCTTGGTGTGCAACGACATTGATCATTATCAACACCAAGGAATGGAAAAGAAAATTATACAAGAGTTGTTGCAAGAATAAGAAAAAAAACAACAAAATGCTTATGTGTTATTGCAAGTATCACATGCTCAAACTAGCAAAAGAAGTTGCTTTTGCACAAAGCCAAAGACTCACGAGTTGTGAAATTCATAATGTGCTTAATCATCCTAACTATAAGTCTAATAATTATATCTCTGATGAAGATGATTTATATCATGTATCATTTTTATTGGTTTGTAATTTTAAAGTCCTAATTTGCAGTTAAACTATCCATTAAGAGAATGAGAATATTGGCTTATAATACTAGATATATTAAATTTTTATGTGTGTAATATGTAACACTCATTACTTAACTAAATATAAGTGAAATGTAAGTCTTATATTTTAATTTTTAGGGGTTTTAATTTGCATTTCAACTCTTTCTTAACATGGTGACAATATTGGCCTATGATGCTATATATATTTTAATTTTTATAGGTTTTAGTCTTTTAGAATGTAAGTGAAATATAACATAGACCACAACAATATGAAACTTTTGAAGAGAAACACCAAACTTATTATTAATCAAGTTTGATACAAAGAAAAACCATAGAACATAAAACATAAATTACAAAGTTGGCACAATCAAGTATGTTGGGCTTGGGCTTAATGGTGGGCTTGTTGTCTTGTATGTACTTGGGCCTAATCCATTTCATTTTACATCCAAGTAGTGTGGTCCTTTTCTGTAATATGTCATTCTCTACAAGCTAGATTATGGATTAGCTCAAAATTAAGTTCATTCCAATAATTTTCTCCACATATCAGCTCAAAGCTCCCTTGATATGTTGCCAATTAATATTCAAGTTTGTAATATGGTTTTACATATGCGGCAGTATTTATTCTAAAATGTTGGCATACATCGATCACATGTGAGCATGAAATACCAAGTTCTGCCTATTTTCCACATGAGCACTCATGTCTCCTAAGTTTGACAATTTGTATATGATTTCTCCAACCTATGTGCATTTGCATTATGATTGAAGTTAATTGTTGAATATAGTCAATTTTTTGAACAATGTGCTCAATAAAGTGGTGATGCCAGTTGGAATATATATTATGTGCATAATCAATCCACGGTTGATGCTTCTGTATCATTTCATGAGCTTTGGTCATTTAAGAAACAAATAGATTGACATAATGAGAAAATGTCTATGGCATAATAGCTATAATTGGCAGTTGATGAGCACCCTTCAATACTCCATTGAAATACTCAGACATGTTCGTAGTCAACCGCAACACCATCCTCCATCATGATAGAAAGTCCATTGAGTTTTGTCAATGTTCTGCAGATATTAATAGGCATTCTCATTAGTTTCTTTGATTTTCTCTATATGCCTATCAAATTTCCAAATCTAGACTATAGAATAGGCTTTCCAACATAAATCCTTCAATTAAACATTTTTGAAATGTTTATTGAAGTTTGAGCAGACATGTTTTAGTCAAAACCAATATACTCCTTGAGGGGGGTAAAAGTAGGTATGCATTTAATAGCAGATAAAAGGTCACGGCGTTTTTCAAAAATCAGGCACATGCCTTCTGTCTTTCCATTGATGTGCTTGGACAACATCTCTAGAAACTATTTCCAAGACAAAATGTTTTCAACATTGTCAATTGCAAAAGCCAAAGGCAAAACCTATTGCATCCATAACTATAGCAATCAACATCTTGTATCTATATTTTGTATATAGATAAGTTTTGTTCACACTGATCACTTGACAATAATGTTCAAACCTATCAATACATGGTTTGATGGCCTAAAATACATACTTCAACATTTTCTACCTTGGTATGCTTGTTTGTTGATGCTTTCACTTAACAATGGTTCTTGGATTTCACTTTTGGAGAGCTCCTATATACTTGGGCTACATTTTTATTGAACTCTTCCATGTCCCAAAAAGTTGCTCCCTTACATGTTTCAATGCATTCCATGCTTTAGCTTATGAGATTTCATATCCATACTTATCCTTCATATTTTAGTGCACACCCTTTATCTTATATGTTGGATCATTATGAAATGGCCCATCAAGTCCATAGTGATTATATCTTGACTTAAGTTTCGATGATCAACTGAAACTTCATTCAACAAAAAGTATAAAGGTCCCCCATACCTGGTAATTTTCTACAATCTCATTCACTTTTTCAAAATTGCCCAGATACTTAAGTTACACCCCATTTTGCACACCACTTTCCATAGTTTTGATGTACTCTCAAGTATGCAATATTCCTGTCTCACAACACGTATGGAAAGATCCTTGACAATAGCCTCAACATGCTTTTTATCTTTAAAATTCATGCCCACTTCTAGCTTTCCAAGATTACTATCATAATAATCCCCCTATATACTAGATGGAACATCCACAGAGTCTCTAGGTAGATCTTTTTCTATTGTAGAGAAGAATGGAATAATTGGACACAAGTGTGGTCGATCAATTGTAGAGGGCACTGTTGGTCCCGTGATTGATTAAAAAGTCTATCACCATGTGGTCGTATTAGCTCTTCATCAGCATCATCGGCTAATTCATCCATATCATAATTATCAGGCTTTGAATTACTAAGCTCTTGATCATGAAAACTATTTACATATGGTTCGAGAGAGCTCTAGTCTGCATGCAGGCTCTCAAGCTTATATTGGTGTTCTCTCAAAAATTCTTGATGGGAAGTAGAATAACTAACAATGGGATCTTCATGAAATGTGGAACAACTACCATAAATATCATGGATTCCAAAGTCTATAAGGCCATCTATTACAATGGGTAAGTCAGGAATCGTTGCCTCTATGTGTGAAAATGTATTCCCATATTCATGTGAAAATGTAATCCCATATTTGCCACAAAATTAAGTGGCATATTAGTCTCTTCCCAAGAGATTTTAGTGAGAGGTAGAAGCACCGCCCAAAGGATATTGCATTAGAAATGACATGTAGGATCAATGCTCTCCTCGCAATAACATGTCTTACACATTATTAGGGCATGTTAGTTACATTAATCAAATAAATACAATATAACAGTTCATTTTATTTCATGTAATACTTTTTATTTATATTACAGTATCTCAGCTTACCGATCAATTTCTAAATCTTAATAATTCTAAAATTAGGTGATGTTATCTTTCATATCATATAGTAAATAGGATCTAAAATGTATTACACAATTGAATCATATGAGTTATCAATAAATTTTGCGAAACAACTTTTCCATTGTGAAACCAAGTCATCATTCATTATTTATAATTAAAAAAATTTATTTTTATAATATGTCAAATTAGGATATGGAACATTTATCAGTTAGACAAAATAAATGAGCTAGTAGATTTGCCATTTGCAACTAAACAAAGTTAAAATAAATGGATAAATTTGAGATTTACAACTACATATATAAATAAAGTTAATTAAAAATGAATTATTTGAAAAGAAATACATCATTTTGAAGTAATCATAATTATAAAATTGAGATTTAATTAAATGAAATATCAACAATAAAAAAATAATTATATTATGATAGATGAAAATAATTAATTAGAATCCTAGAAATGCCGAAAAACTTGCGATGGGGCCTGAGTTCATTTTGTCTAAAGAAAGCAACGAGGCCACCCTTTTTAATGACACAGCAGGGTTTGTTCTTCAATTTAATTAGGAAACATATACGAATCTTTTTCTTCTTTTCTTCGATTCGTTTTCTGGGAGTTGGGAGTGGGGGTGGTTAGCAGAACATATATGAAACTGTGTATCTGGAGATATGATGATCTTACGTGTAGTTTTCAATTATAGCGAAAGGTGTACTCATTTATTGCAAGATAATGACTCCTTTTACTCCACCACTAGTCGTCTATTTCTTTTTCAAATTTTTAGCCAAACTTATCGTGTATATTATTGTTTGAAAATTTTGACACTACTAAATTTTTAAACTTAATGCTTATCATGTCGGTTCATATCATTTGATTTTAGTGTAGAGGACTTATCCTTTGGATTTTAGGTCCACATAAATCAGTGAGGTCTTTAGATCTATAGAATCTGCAATTATAAAAAGATTATTAGGATCACCGAATGAAGTCACTACAAAAACTTTGCGTCGCCAAACTCAATTCTCAATAAAATGAAAGGTGGCAGAATGTAACAGATATCATAGAGTAAAGAAATTTGAGAAAGAGAGTAAAGAATAGATTTGAATAACTATTCCTGTCAGATGGAATGGACCTGATATTCTTACTTGCCGCAAATTGTCAATTACGGAGTGGATGGATGACGTGATTACATTTGGACAGTCCACGCCATGCAAGAAGAACGGCATAGATTAATCAAGGTTGAAATTAGGTTGGCGACCTTGATTTGATTCGCCGGGAAAAGGCACAGATCTTTTACTACTAATGGAATTCTTCGCATTTGGGGGGTTTTCTCGTCATTTGCCCTCCACTTCAATTAATTTGAGGTAAAAGAAAGTAATTAATTAGCCTTCAAATTGGGGAATTACTTAACCTCACCCATCTTGTCAACAAGGCTTTTCAGTGGTCCGGTTATTGATGGAATGCCAAAAGTTCTCATCTCAAACCTCCGATTTCAGAATCTTGGTGTTGATTTCTTGTTCCAATCAAGCAAACAATTAGTGCTAATGAAATTTTGTGGAGTGCTCTTTCATAAATATAAAGAATCAAACAATGGTTGATATCTAATATTATTTAGAGAGAAAAGAAATGAAGGAAAAAATAATTTCTAGTTGATGAGAAGCAAACGGATAGTGCTTATCGGTAACAACTATAGACAAGTTGATTTTTCCTATCAAAATGACCTACAAACTTCAATAGACGAATTTAAATTTGAATTCATTGTTTGAAATGGCTCAAGAGAAAATAGCTTGTGCTGACAGCTCATTTGAATGAAAATGAAAAATGCAAGAAGTTAATTTCTAGGAGGGTGGAGCCTATCAAGTCAAAAAGGCAAAAAATAGAAAGACTCTATACTTTTGTGTAACGTTTATGTACAACTAGTTTGTCTATAAACACTTCAAGATGGATTTCAAATTGAAGAGAGAAGTGCTCAAGAAATATCCAAGCTTATGCTTACACTCATTTCAAGTTCTTTCATGCTTTCTTAAGAAAACTCTCAAATTTACAAGCTTAAATTTTGTGGTTCATCTTTTCTAGATTAAGAGTTGAGTGAAAATTGTTATATAAGTTTTACATAAGTTGAACCATACGCCTCTCAGTACTCATCATTGTAAGGTTATTGATCCTTAAAGCCATAGTGATAAAGGAATTCAATTTCTTAAGATGCATGGTTCTCAAGTGAAGACCTATTAATAAAGTCTAGATTTGAAGGAATTTATTTTCTTAAGAAGCACAATATTGGTTAAACCTTATTCATAGAAGTTTGGTTTAAATTTTATCTTTTAAAAAATTGTTAGAGTGTGGAAGGAATTTGTTTCCTCAAGAATCACTCGTTGTTGGTTCAACCTTAGCAAGATAAAAGGTTGAGTTTTTCATTGTGCCCTTAAAAGTCAAAGTTTGGTCCTTTTGTACCATAAAGCACTAAGTTGTTTGTTGAGCTCGAAAAAGTTAAGGTCAAGTTCTTTCATATCTTAAATAATTGAGGTTTTTAACTAAGCTGTAAAACTTAAAATTTGTTCATTATGTATTGTGAAAGATTTGGTTAAGATTATACTCGCAAAAATCTAGATTAGTATTTCTCTTGAAAAAATTTGGATTAAGATTGCTACCAAAAAAATATTTGTAATAGGTTGGATTTCATCCTATAAAAGATTAGTATAGTGATTTTTTTCACTATCCAAAGTTGCAAAGTTTAGGTATAGAAGAAGGATCATTTGATCCAAAGCTCTCTAAAATTCATATGTTCTTTACTTGCTTTATTTTTTTTCCATTGCTTATTGCTTACTTATTGATTCCTACGCCTCCATTGTTTACTAAATTACCACTAATAAATAATTTGTTTACTTATTACAAGTATTAGATCAACATGATCGGCAAGCAGCTATTTTGCTGTACATAAAAAATTAAAGAAGCACAATTCACCCCCTTTTATGCTCAACTCTGTAGTACATCTTGAGAAGCACACGATTCTGCCAACTATACCTGCATTTCTCCATCTTATAAATAGAGTAGGGCATTCATTAGCACCAACTTCTCCATTCCCTAGTATTAGAGGATTTCTCCCAAAAAAGTTCTTTCCTATTTTTTGGCTGAAGTAAATAGTTTTTGCTCGTGAGACCATCATCCATGTTGTTGTACTAGCCCAATTTAATGCTTAGGCATTGTTTTCTTTGCTTCTCAATTTTATTGCTATAGCCCTGAGAGACATTAGCGATCAAACCCACAGTAGTTATAGGCCTTTAAATTTAGAGATATGACCCCTAGGCCCTAAGTATGGCCTCGACCTCATGAAACCTCAAATCCTGCTCTAGCATCTGAGCACTTGGTTGACCAACTAATTTAGAGTTAAGGAAATCTGGGATTGATCCTACCCCTGGCGATGATGCATGTTAATCTACCTATCTTCGCAAACACTCTTCTTTGATTAGGACAACGTAGCTAGAATTCGATCTTGCACTCTATTCATATAAACCATAGAATAATAATTCCAATCAATGATCATCATATGCACAAGCCTAGCCCTCATTATCGCTCCTTGTATGCCACGACCTTAGATGTAGGTTTGAAATTTTCCTTAGATCATATTAAAAATATACTTAGAAATTTGGGCGTCTACCCCTCCCTACTCATTTTGAACACTTTTTGTTATATTTTGTGTTCAATAATAACAATGACACTTTTGAGTAGACCTTCCATTTGAAAATTTTTGGTCTCCTGGTATTTCTCCACAAAAGTAGCAATAGAGGATTACTTTACCTAACAATTCAAAATGATTGCAAGTTTCTAGATCTCTCTCCTTTTTTGGGGCCTTTGCACTTTTCAGTTTCCACTTTCCCTCAACTAAGGCCTCAACTAAGGATCAGTAAGAATTTGCTAATATATATATATATATATATATATATTGACACATACATGTAATCACAAAGGTTGACTAATATAAACACTAATATATATGATATGAAATAGCCTAACGTCAATTCTATTCAGCCCAATAGACTAACAGGCCTACTAAGCCCAACATCAATTTTGGACCTAACCCACTTGACAACACCTATCTGATCAAGTAAATTATAATTGACCACGTTCAATGGGATGCGTCGCCTATTCTAGCTTGTTCCGCAATGGGCCAGGTCGATCAGTTAAATGGTTGACCAACTAAGTTTGATCGACCATTGTAAACCTCAGGTTTCTTTCTCCAGCACTGACTCAGATCCACGTCGTATTTATTATTTTGGCAAGCAGCATGCCTCTACATTAATGACACGTGATAACTAGTAAAGTCGCTATCACCAACCCTGTCACCACTTTTGGTAGAGAGGCACCTACCAGAGGTACTGTTCATCCTGAAAATAGGAGATTGTGCCACTTGAAATAGTATCGAGATTTGAAATAATCATTAACCCCCATGGCAAAGACTAAAGCCCACTTCACCTGATAGGAGCACCATGGGCAAATCACACCTGGAGAAGACTATAAATACCTTATATCCAACCATGCTCTAGGTAATGCCAAATACACTTTAAATTCTCTATATTCTATTCGATTAACTTATCTCAATCAGAACTGACTTAAACATCGAAGTGCCTTAGCCGGAGGCACCTTGGTTAGTTTAACGTGCGTTGAATGTTGTAGATCTCAAACTTGAGAAGAATATAAGTTGAATTATTCAACCTTACTGGTTGAATTTACCCAAACAGTACCCTTTTCACTATATATAGCTTTTTACCTTATCATTTTTAGCGCTGTCTATGAGAAACACTTGAGATTGCAATGAGAAAATAGTAAACACACACAGAGCCACATTCAAAAGGGAGCAGAATAGGAGGTCCACATCTCCACGTCCTCCTTCACCCCTGCAAGGTGCACATGCTCAGGCCCCAGTGTCCCTCAAGAGCAAGTGGTGACGTTAACCATGCCCTAATTAATGCAGCTAATAAGTGAGCAAATCTCTGCTCAAATTTTAGCCTAGCTATCTATCGCGTTAAATAGGCACACCACGATGCCCACCTCTGTTGCCAGTGCTACCTCTCAATCACCTCTTTCAGAAGATAGGTTTCCCTAAGACAGTCGTGATCACCAAGTATCTAGATGACCACCCATCAATCGTGAACTTAGCCCAAGATACCATCAGAAGAAGAGGAGGTGGCAAGAATTATGGATAGAGATTGCATACTCAATACATCACATTTGACCTGATCGAGCCCAACAGCGCGATAAGGTCGAACGCTCCAGGCATGATTATCGTGATGATGTTGGAGAATCTGCGGACCTCATTGCCCAGCCAATTCGAGCCCCGTAGTACAATAGGACTGAGTGAGCCAAGCAGTTGAATAAGCGCCTTGACGAGATCTCAAGGAAAAATATTGAAAGAGCGCCTAACTTAGAGAGCCCTCATAGATCTCGATGTGAGAGGAGATCTCCGTTTGTCCAGGATATCGTTGACGAATGCATTATGATTGACGTAAAAGTCCCAATTAATCTATCGAGATATGATGACTCGATAGATCCTAATAAGCATATGATGAAATTTGAACACATGATGCAGTTGCACGAGCACAATGAATACATTCATACCAAAATATTGATGACCACCTTCTAGGGCATTGCGCTTGATTGGTTTGTGAAGATGGAGGCATCGTCAATTTATTCTTATGACCAGTTGTGCAATAAGTTTTTACATCAGTTTGCCAATAGGAGGAAAGCAAAGCTCCTCTATACCCATCTCCATACCGTAAAGTAGAGTGAAGAAGAGTCCTTCCAAGATTTCTTCACCCGATTTAATATGAAGGTTCTCAGAATTGATAACCCTAGGATTGAGTTCTTGATTGATGTACTGTTCTTGGGGCTTAGACACAATGAGTGCCCCAACGCTTTAGTACGGGAATGGCCCAGTTGATGGAGGAGTTGCTTGACTTGGCTAAGAGATATATGACACAGGAGGAGATGAACATACTTAAATTTGGATCATTTAAAGCTGACAAGAAAAAAAAAGAAAGAGACAACCAAAAACACAAAGAGAGAGGTCGATCTCCCATAAAGCGATTCCACAACTATATGCTCCTGAATATCTCAATGAGAGAGGTCCTGTATGCCATCCAGCATGATAACCTTCTCAAGAAATTCAGAAAGTTGATAGAGACTGAGGTAATGAAAAATTTAAGAAATATTGTCATTTTCACAAGCAAAAGGGGCACGATACCGATGAATGCTCCAATCTATAAGATGAGATCGAGAGGTTAATCAGGCAAGTATATAGCTGTGGACTCCTAGGTTGAATGGGGAAAAATCAATTGGACTCCCCATAGAGAAAGGTTGGTTAGCCCTACAAGGGAAGAGAAAGGAAAGAAACCCGCCCATGAGGATCACCCATCCATCTGAGGAGTCATTGATATGATTACAGGATTTCCCACTAGGGGGAACTTGAAATCGGCTCAACAATAAAGCTAAAGGAGACTCAATTCGGCCAAACTCTCCCACATCGAGATAATGTTCCATCTTACGATGTGTGCAAAACCCATCTCATTTACTGATGCCAACTTGGCACACCATGAGGGCAAGAAAATCGACCATAAAATAGACTGTCTAATGGTAGTCTTTGTGGAGATTGCTAACTTTAAAGTGCGCAAGGTCTTAGTCGATAATAGTAGCTCGGCCAATATAATCTTCCTTTTTACCTTAAAAAAAATGAACATGGGCCGGCTAAAAACCTGTGCGCACACCACTGGTCGAATTTAGGGAATCGAAGATCATACCAGAGAGGTCAATCAACTTGTCAACATCGTTTGGAGTGGTTCCCAGAAGGAAGACTTTGATGGTGAATTATCTTGTGGTCGATGCCCCATTCGCTTATAATGTCATCATAGATCGACCCATCCTTAATAACGTTCGTGCAATTGTGTCCATCTATCACTTGAAGGTTAAGTTTTTGATCTCAGCAGGTACGGGGGAACTTTTGTGCCACATGAAGAAGGCCTAGAGATGTTACAACATCTTGGTCGAGTCCAATGAGCAGAGATCCCAATCACAACTAAAGACCTTGGGGGACGCCCCTATAGCAGAACTCGAGGAGTCCCAAGCTAGTAAGAAGTAGAAGTTCGAAGATACCAAAGTGGAGCCCATCAGGGACTTTAAGACTATTGAGCTAGAACAAAAAAACCCCGACAAGACGACCCGTAATGAAACTGACCTGGGCCCCCCTTTGGAGTGTCTCATGATTGATTTTCTAAGAGAGAATATTGACATCTTTCCATGGAAGGCATCCAACCTTCAGGGAATTGACCCCAGCGTCATTATGCATCGTCTTATTGTAGACCCCTTGTACAAACCAGTCAGGCAGAAGATAAGGACATTCATGCAGACAGGACACAGATCATCGAGGAGGAGGTTAGGAAACTCTTAGATACTGGTTATATTGTAGAAATTTAGTATCCTTCTTGGCTTTGTAATGTTGTCCTAGTCCTAAAAAATGAGAAGCAATGGGGATGTGTAATAATTTTACGGATTTAAACAAAGCATGTCCTAAGGATCCTTACCCCCTACTTTGCATAGATTCATTAGTTGACTCAACTGATGAGTGTGAGTTATTGAGCATGATTGATGTATTTCAAGGCCATCATTAGATTTTCATGGATCATGAGGATAGAGATAAGACCTCCTTTGTGGTTCCAAATGGGTTGTACTGTTTTGTGGTCATACCTTTTGGGTTGAAGAATGTCGGGGCAACTTATCAGCGGCTCGTCAATTTTATGTTCAAAGAGCAAATTAGTAAATCAATGGAGGTTTATGTCAATAACATGATTGTCAAAATAGAAAAAGCTTAGGATCACTTGCTCGACCTCAGTCACACTCTCGTAATCTTGAGAGCTTTTAGTTTAAAGTTAAACCTAAATAAGTGTACATTTTGAGTTCGGGGAGAAAACGTTTTGGGCTATATGGTTAGCCAGAGAAGCATTGAGGCTAATTCGCAAAAAATTCAAGCAGTGCTCAACGTAACCCCTCCTAGGATAGTTTGGGATGTTCAGAGGTTAGTTGGAAAGATTATAGCCTTAGGTAGGTTTATCACAAGATTAGTCGACAAGAGTTTACACTTTTTTAAAATTCTCAGAAATGCTAAGAAATTAGGCTTCTAATGGACTTCGTAGTGTGGTCAGGTATTGGTTGAACTGAAATAGTATTTGGCCTCACCCCTCATGTTAGCAAAACTTGAGTTGGGTGAAGTGTTTCGGGTGTACTTAGCAGTCTTCGTAATATTGATCAGCTCAGTACTAATCTCGACTCGAGATGGCACCCATCAAATGGTCTACTATTGGAGCAAGTCATTTCATGGGCCAGAGCATAATTATTTGGAGATCGAGAAATTTGCTTTAGCATTAGTAATTGCAGCTTGAAAATTGTGACCGTACTTTCAATCTCATTTTGTTATAATGCTGACCAACCAGTCGTTGAAACAAGTACTGACAAAATCGGATACATCTGGAAGACTGACCAAATGGGCAATCGAATTGGGAGAGTTTGATATTACTTTTTAGCCTCGAACAGCTATTAAAGCACAAGTCCTAGCTGACTTTATTGCCAAGCGCGTCAACCTGCTGGAGATGAGTCCCAAAGCTCCTCTCGTTTGGACAATGCATGTAAATGGATCATCGACCACATCTAGTGGAGGAGTAGGCATTGCTTTTCATTCCTCAAATACAGAAGAATATAATTTTGCAATAAAGTTGGATTATGCAGTCACAAATAATGAGGTAGAATACGGGCCCTTCTTGCAAGGATGAGAATGGCGCTCGAGTGAGGGGTTGAGCACCTGGTTGTGATTACAGACTCCCAGTTAGTGCCCGAGCAGGTTGGCGAATGCTTTGAAGCCAAGGACACAATGATGAGCTGATACTTGGCTGAAGTGAAGTAGTTGCAGCAATCATTCAAAAGGTTCACCCTTTGTCAAGTTCCTCAATCTGAGAACAAACCAGTAAATGCTCTTTCAAAATTTGCCAACTCCACCAAAGAGACATGGGATAAGAAGATCACATTTTTGGTCTCTGATAAACCATCAATTGGGCCCCACAAGGAAAATTTGATAACAAGCATCGAAGGAATGACAGTTACTTGGCAGGCTCCGATTAAATTATATCTAAGCTAAGGCACCATCCCCGAGGACAAGAATGAGGCTCGACACCTTTGGGGTCAAGCTTCCAAATTTTCTCTCGATGAGCATGGACAGTTGTATAAGGGGTCAATCTCAGGCCCCTTTTTGAGGTGTCTTGACCGTGATCAGGCTTTAGAGGTGTTACAGGACATTCATGCAAGTTTGTGTGGCAATCATTCTGGAGAAAGATCCCTGGCCCATAAAGTGATTACGTATGGATACTTTTAGCCAACTTGTTGAGAGACTCAATAGATTATGCACGTAAGTATACCTCATGTCAAGTCCATTCAAATTTGCCATACCAACCCACAACGCCGATGGTCAGTGTTCAAATTTTTTGGCCTTTTGATAAGTGGGGAATTGACATTTTAGGCTAACTTTGAGACCATTGATGAACGTTGTCGAGAAGCCAATAACACCATGTAACATTATAGGTTCAAGATGGCTGAGAACTACAACAAAGCAGTCAAATTGCACCATTTTAAGATCAAAGATCTCATCCTCAAGAAAATAGAAGTCTCCATGAATATCGGTAAGCTTGACCCCAAATGGGATGGACTATACACTGTTGTTAAAGTATTAAAGCACAATGCTTACAGAATAGCCAATATGTAAGGAGAAAAACTCCCTCGCCCGTGGAGTGCAATTAACCTCAGAAAATTGTTCATTTGAGATCATGCTGTGTATACTTGTTGAAGCTTTTCAGCTTGAATAAAATTCTAACAGTGTTGATATGATTTAGAGTAATGGTCCTAATCAAATGACTTCATACTGCCCAAATCTAAGTTGACCCTGTAGTCAATGAACAAAAAGCTCATGTTGCCACTCAAGTGGCTTCATGTTGCCACAATCCAAGTCAACCTCGTAGTCGATGAACAAGCTGCACGTGCTGTCACTTAAGCAGCTTCATGCCACCATGACCCAAGTTGACCTCACAGTCAATGAATAAGCAGCCCATGCTACCACTCGAGCAGCTTCATGCTGTCATAACCTAAGTCGACCCTACAGTCGATGAATAAGCAGCTTGTGCTACCACTCTAGCTTCCTCACACTACCATAATTGAAGTTGACCCTATAGTCGATGAATTAAGTCGACCCCATAGTTGACATTTGTGCAACCTTGTGCTGCCACATTATGCTTCTATGCTCAATGTTGACCCTTCTAGTCGATGAAGCAACAAGCCAGCTTTAGCATCAAAATTAACCAATGCGCGTCAATAATGTCAACCACGGTGTTCACTCTATTATCGACCAACAAGTGTTAAAAATCGATGAAACTGTTGAATGGCCGTGCAACAGAAAAGGCTACAACAAGTTGATTCAGTCGACAACAATCTTGTTTCCCTTCACTATGAGAGCAACAACTAGGTCATTCATTAGTTACTCTCCACATTATATCGATAATTTAATTTGATGTGAAAATACTCAATTACTATCTTTAACATGATGAAATTAAAGGAAAAGCAGTCTTTGGTTCTGGCTAGTCCCACTCTACTCACCTTCAAGCTATTTTAAGTCCAGGTTAGGTAGTGCACAGGTAAGTGGTGAAACTGCTTGAGGAGGCTCAAAAGGCCCAGCCACATTGGTCATAAAGTTGGTTGAGCATAGCACCTACTGCACCACGTCAACCTCTTCCTCCTTTAGTTACGCCACTAGGTCTTCTGTGAATGCAAACTCCTCGGCCAACTACTCCAACCTAGCATCAACCTTAGCCTTTTTCTTTTGGGGCTCAATTAAGGGCTCATCAGGCATAGCGGTTGCAGCCTTTACTCTTAGGGCTTGCTCGACTTTACTTTCTTTAGGGTCAGGACAGGCTTCCAATTTTTCGTTCAAGGCCATGCTTATTTTGCTATTGTCTTAAAGATAGAAAGCGTATTCCAGATACTTGAGCTACTTTACAGATCGATGAAAGGCTTCCCAAGCATCATCGAGGGATGCGACAGCGCTTGCATCTTAAAAAGCATTGCTAATAATGAACTGTTCAACCACTTCACATCGTATCTCTAAAAGACAGTGGTTGAAATCCTTCTTGGCTTTATTGATCTCCTCAGCATGACTTTGAGCTTGACCAGAATTATAGCTCACTTGTAGGTCTAGGCGGGCTTTTTTTATTATATTGTCCATGTGGCTCTGCTCTTTGACTGCCTAGATTAGTTGCTGATCCTTGGAGTTGAGTTGCTCTTACAGTTTGGTCACTCTTTTATTTAGCTACTTAACCTAAAATTGTGAGGGCTCGAGCTACACTTTAGGGGTTTTCATGTCCTCTCCTCCTTACAACTCCTTCCTTTTTGCTAGCGCCAGCTCAGATCGGCGGAAAATGTTATACCCAGTTGTCCCACCTGAAATACAAAGATGATGTTACTCCATAATACCATTATGAAATGGAAATTCAATTAAAAAATTATTATCAACCTCATACTTACCATGTTGTAGTGGTAGGATAGTGCTTGGATAACCCCAGCCTGGCTGAGATTCATTAGTTTTTGTTGATCACATACGAACAGCCTTGATGAGAGCTATTTCAAAGCGTTCCCGCCTATCATTCTCCACTGGATGGTGAAGGTCGAATCATTCACCTCCTTGATTTGGTCAGTGATGAACCAGGGAGTAGGCAGCCGCATAAGTTAGAATAGGGCACCATCACCAGGCTTCTTGAACAGGTCATAGCCTGTAGCCACTTTTTATTTTTCTTTGCCTACTGTGATCATTTTAGGAGCCAGGCCCCACCGTTCGACCATTGAACTTTTGCCCTGACCTACGGGGCTGCTCGGGATAGGATCTTCTCGATGAACAGATTGAGATTCCATCTCTTGTTCAGTCTGCAAGAGTGTCAGAGCTAACGTCAATCGAGTGAAACCTGCTAGTTCCGCTATAGCTCCTTTTCCTCGCGCAGCGACTGTTTAGCAATGCTCCTCATTTCTTAGAGCTTGAACTTGAGATTCATATTGGCTTCGTGCCATTACTTCTTCTCGATCTGTAGGTATAAATAATATAAGCAAATATCAAAGTCGAATATGAAGATATAATACCTACAATTACAACGATCGATGAGAACCACTACTTAGCTTATCACCTTTAGGCTGGTCGAGTTAGTTTGGTGACAAGACAGCTAATACCAAATACCTTTCCTCAGTCAAAATCGAGGCCTTCATGTGCCTAAATCCAACTAAGTCCTTAATGAATGTATTGGGCTAACTAGGCGTTTGGTTCCCAGGCATCTCTATGGGCTCTCTCCAACAATCCTAAGGAATGGCGAGAACCCCTGGCCCTTGAATATAGAAAAGTATTTTTTCCATTCTTGGCCATAAAATGAGGCAGGGGATACTAAGAATTTTTTATGAGGTCGAGCAGTTTAGTAGTAGAAGCCAGACTCCTCAGAACTACCCGACTTTCATGATATTGACAGATGAAATAGATTGAAAAAATTGGCAAAGGAGGCTGGTTGATTATGTAGGTGCATTGGCACGGCAAAACTATATAAGGTGGCGAAACAGTTTGGCAGAAGTTGGGTTATGCACACTTCCAAGCCTATGAGGAGGTCGACTATCGCTTGCATGAGCAAAAACCTAAGCCCATATTTCAACCCTTTCTCAAACACAATGATACACCATCGAAGATGTTGATGCATTTTTGCCCTGAGTCCCTAGAGCTAACAACTCATTCTCCTTAGAGATATGATACGTTGCCCTAATTCATATCAAGTCGGTAGAGGTTATTTTGGATGTTATCTCAATATAATGGTCTAGGGTAAATAATCAACCTTGGGTTGTGGGAACTTTGCTTGGACCAGCCTCACCCTCATAAATCGCCCTCATATCGGTCGAGCTACTGGAACTGCTTGAACTTGAGCTATCACTAGAAGAACTACTTGGATCGCAATTACGAGACGTTTCAGATGCGCTCTTACCCTCAGCCCCCCTTGATAGGCCACGTTCTCAAACTTAGTGTCCTCACTATCAGAGTTGGTAGACATTTTATCGTAAAAGAAAAGGAAAAAAGAAATAAATAGGCAGAATAACTTACAGTGGATGTTTGACAGGCTCTAACCATACAAAGTTGGAGAACTTCAAAGGCAAGGATTCAACCAGATATAGATTCAGTAAAAGTGTAAATGAGGGCATATATCCCCATTATTTATAGGTATTTGTGTGCGGGAACCTAAGTATCAGTTATAATTACACCCTACCCTATACGCTTCGTATCTTGCGAAGTAACCGGCGCATTAAATGCAGCAGAATCGCCTAAACCCCTGGTCGATATTTTGAAAACCCCGATCGGGTATAGCTAACCACTATAACTGCATATTAACTTCTCAGTCTTTCTTGTCGACAAGCTTGATCAGGACCATGAGTTGACGGGACTCATGATATGGGATAGCCCAACGTCAGTTCTATTCAGCTCAATAGGCTAACAGGCCTATTAAGCCCAACATCAGGTTTGGAGCTAACTCACTTTACAACACATATCTGGTTGAGTAAACTATAATCGACCGTGCTCGATGGGACACGTCACTTATTCTAACCTCTTCCGCCATGGGCTAGGTCGATCAGTTAAATGGTCGATCAACTAGGTCCAATTGACCGTTGTCAACCTCATGTCTCTTTCTCCAACGCTGAATTAGATCCATACTGTATTTATTATTTTGACAGGCAGCATGCCTCCGCATTAATGACACGTGATAACCAGTACAGTCGCTACCACCAATCCTGCCCCAACTCTGCCACCAACCTTATCACCATCTTTGGCAGAAAGGTGCTTACCAGAGGTATTGTTCACCCCGAAAAATAAGAGATTGTGCCACCTGAAATAGTACTGAGATCTGGAATGACCATTAACCCCTCAACAAAGACTAAAGCCCATTTCACCTGATAGGGACACTATGGACAAATCACGCATGGAGCAGACTATAAATACCTCATATCCAACCACGCTCCAAGTAATGCTAAATACACTTTAAGCTCACCATATTCTATTTGATTAACTTATCTTGACCAGAACTGACTTAAGTATTGGAGTGTCTTAGTTGGGGGTACCTCGACTAATTTAACGTGTGTTGATTGTTGTAGATCTCAGACGTTGAGAAGAACATAAGTTGAATTACTCAATCTCACTAGTCGAATCTACCCAAACAATACCCCTTTCACTATGTAAAGCTTTCTACCTCATCAATATAATATTAGATTTCTATAAATGACACTCTATGATCACAAAAATAGGCAAAAAAGCTCATTTGTAAAATATATATACACACAAAAAACATTTTTGGATTTTTAAAAATCAATCAACAAATCGCCCTGATAGCATGGGTTTAGGACATGCGCAGATATACACATTTGGACTTGCATTGTTTGTATATAAAAGGATAGCTATGTCCTTTTTCATCAGCCGTTGGATTTCTTTTTAAGAAATCAAAGGTCTAAATCGAATCATATTATATTTTTTAAAAAAATATATAAAATATTATCATATTTATATAATGTGTATATATATAAATTCACTACAATAAAATTATATAATTAGAGGAAAATATATAAAGGCATATTTTGAAATAGTCACCAACAATAATTTAAGTGGGCAATTTAATATTAATTGCCCTTATAAACTATTTGGAGGCCTATGTGCTAAGGCACATATTGAAATAGCCCATGAATGATGGTAAAATAGTATCTAAAGAATGAAAAAATACCTCTATTATTTTATATAAAGGCCAACCTAAAATGGCATCTACATAATTCGAAACTGCAATTATAAAGATTATTTATACAAATGCCTCTATATATATTAGAGGCAATTTTCAAACTTTTAAAGGAAAAAATAATAGCCTTGAAAACTCTTTTTTATAGTAGTGATTATATATTGTACGTATAATATAAATGGAATATAACTACTCCACCCCACTCCACCCCACCCCAACCCAACCACACCCACACCGCATGACCATGGCAATTGTTTTTCACGACTATTGTTGATAATTGATAGCCAGTAGCCATTTGCCATTGATGCTATAATTATTAAAATAAATTCATAAACTGATGGTGGTCGATCAACACAGCTAATGGCCGGATCTGGTCAAATTGTCCAAAGCCATGGTAGCCTCCAAAAACAGCGGCCATGGCCAGCTGCATGAACAATTGCCATGGTGTTGTTTTTGGCCATAGCGAAGATGGTGGCTTGTAGAGGTGACCGTGGCCATGTAAAGAGGGTGCAAGATTTGGGACATGGGGTGAGGGTGTTGGGGTATGCGAGCAGCGCTCACAGTTGCGATCGTATTGGCGGCTATGGCCAGGGCTGTCACTCACAGAGGCAGCCATCGCCACCACTTGCAAGGGAAGTTGGGTGGCCCGCGACCGTGGCCACCGCGCGTAGAGGGTGCAGGATTGGATTGGTGGGTGTTAGGGTGCTGGGTTATATGCATGTATAAATATTGCATATATTTATGTATATATAAATACAATATATGATATATTTATATCTAAATATATAAGTATATTTATGTTCATGTTTATACTTTGTATTTATATTTATGAATATAATTAATATTTATGTATATAATTTATATATTTATGTAACTATATAATATTTAATTTGAAATGAATAATTAAATAAAAATTATAAATAAAATTTATTTAAATTTAAATATAAATATAAGTTATTTAAATAATTTAATTTAATTTGGAATTAATTAATGGAAAGAAAGATTAATATAACTGAAAACATAAAAATAAAACTGATTTAAATTTTATAAATAAATTTGTATATATGTATAGAATGAAAAATATATGAAATAAAGGAAGAAGAAAGAAACAAGAAATAAAAAGAAAAGAAAAGAATGGGAGAAATAATAAAAGTTATTTAAATTGAATTAAAAATATATGAAATGATTAAAAATAAATTAGTCCTTTTATATTAAAATTATATATGTTAAATTGGCAGTAAATGAAGAATGGGAGGTGGTATGCATGGTTTTCAAAAACATAAGAAATTTATATACTTGTATATATATATATATATATATATATTTTCACAAGGGGATGGTTTGACTATTTTGACAATCACAAAGGGGTATATTGCAATTAGCCCAATATTAGTTATTAATATACTCATCAATAAATTATGGTTTAGTTAATATTTTCATTTTTAAACTTTTTGTCATTTTAGATCATTGTCATATTCATTTTCTAGCTCGGGTGAGCATCCTCACTTGTTGATGGTACGCAGGGCAGCCAACTTTTCTTCGTGACGGGCACAAGTGCCTTTCAGTTTTCTGATAGCTCAGCTTAGCTCTTAGAAAGGGTTCTACGTATTTGTTTATTATGACTTATGAGTCCACATGAACCCTATCAATCCATTTGGAAGAAGATACATCAAAAGCAGCACCAAGGTCCATAAAAGACAACACTTACTGCCTATATATAATCACATACTAATACACACACATATATAAAGTGTTATTACTTCTATATGGAAATATATATAGATAAACAGTAATGTATAAATGTAAATATACTAATAGGCACATATATACATAATTACTATCCATTTGCACTTTCTTTCTTTATATAATTATAATTAATTTCGTAATTAATAAATTAAGAATTGTCAGTGTGTGTGTGTATATATATATATTTATCTAAACATTTTCTACAAAACATATAAATATGAGATGCAATAGTATTTTACTAACTCGACGAAAAACACTTAGCAGGTTACTTTTATGCCTATACTTTATTGTCTATATACATACTACATAAGTTTTGTACTTTTATATTACAAAACATGAATTTTACAGTTGTTACTAATTAATGATTTAAAAAATGTGGTTACCAATTACTTAATACATCAATTATTAAAAGAAAATTCAATTATAAATTAGTGAGCGACAAATAATATGGTCATTAGTTAGTAATCAAATCAATGATCACATAGAGTGCTGCTAATATCAATAATCAAACAAAAGTTTAGAAATAAAAATCAATCTCTAATTAACGACTGAATTGATGATAGTAGAAAGGTGATCATTGATGTGGTCATTAATCGGTAAATGAACGATAATTAATATTTTATTAAAATTAAAGTTAAATCGATCACTGGCGGGTTACTACAACGAGTTGCCGATTAATGATCCCAGTAGGAGGTCACGAATTAATAATAGGAGTTGGCATACACTGAAGCTCAATTTTTTTACAGCATGTTTAATAAGATTTTCTGGTAAGGAAAAGAAAGGAAACACTAGAGAACAATAATTTGAGTTGCTGTTTTTTCTTTTGGTGAAGGGGTACGGATCAATCATGTTTTTTCCATTAATATTTATGAAGCAGACATGGCACGAGGGAGCGGAAAGTATCATTTTGAATTTGATGTGAAGAAAACGACGGAAAAAGCCAAGACATGAGTATTTTAGCAAATAAAAATTGGGTATGATTTTGATAGGATGATGAGGTACCGTACGATTGAGCATAGACTTGTCCGCTTAAATTAATTTGACGCTGACTTCTGTCCAACTTGAACTGATGAATGGAGAGGCCAGGCCAGTTCACGACCGCCCGTAAACCAATGTCTTGCTCGTAAGTCTCGTAACTGCTAAGTCCCTTCAATTTTATTTTCTTTTATTCATGATAGTTCTATGATGTGCATCTTTTTAAGTTTGCACGTATTTATAAGCAATGAAAATTTGAACTTTAGAACAATTCATATGTGAGGTGCATTCGCGGAATCATGCACTGCATTTGTCTTGTCTTTCTATCTAAACAGTGTTCTAAGTTTTGGTTTTTTTATAGATAGATGAAAACTTGTAGGTCTTCCACTAACTTAACCAATTCAATGTCACATTAGAATAATAAAAGAGAACTGAATTTAGCCATAACAAGAAAGAGTAAATATTTAACTACATAAATATCCATATTTCAAATTATGAGGAAATTGATTACATTCATTTCAAAAATATTATAAACTCTTTCATTCTCATAACATGATTTCAATTTTAAACTTATAAGATGTTAAATTTTATATTTGTTTGAAAAATAATAAGAATTTAAAATTTGTAAGATGTTAATTACGACAATTTTATACTTAATATAATTTAGAATTTATTAAAATTTAAAAAAAAAAAAACCTCCTTAATTTTTTTTAAAATTAATTAATTATAAAAATATCTTATCGCAACTTTATCTTTATTTTTAAAAAGTATCAAATATTTTTTAATATTTTAATATAATCTCAAATATGACTTTCAATGAGTCAAATTTGGATTAGATCAGCCATATTTGAATACGAATCCAATTATAAAAATTTATATTCGAATCCGACTTGATATTCAATAGAATCTTTGTTAGCTAATATCATACCCGAATTAGATGGATATTCGAAAATAGAAAAAAAAAAAATCCGACCTGATTTAATTTTTTTTCTTTTGGATTGTATAAAAATATTTTATTTATAAAGTAAATTTATGCTATATTTGAATTTTTAACAACTTTTTATTATATATTAATCCAAAAATTAACTCCCTATTTCACATTATATTATTGCATAGATGAACTATTACATATTATTATATTTGACATTTTATCGATCTCCCTCTTTTTTTTGAAGCTAAAGACTCCAATTAATAGCATAATATAGATGTTAATATAAATATTAGGTCAATATAATATATAAATTTTATTTTAGAATTTTTATTAATATTATATATGAAAGTATTAATTTAATAAAAATTATTAAAGTTCGATTTTGAATTTTTAATGGATCGAATTGCTTAAAATTCTATATCCGAATCATTTATTTCGAATTATAGATATTTATAATCAAATATGAACCATCGAAAATTTTAATTGAATAAAAATCTTAAAGTTTGGATTACATTCAAATCGAAGCTGCGTTAAAATTCAATTCATTAACAACTCCAATTACAAATATCTTAATAAATATTGTAAAAAATTTATAACCTCATTCAAACATCTTACCAATTAATATGATGTTGCACGACAACAGTAAAAATCTTTTGGGACGCCAATTATATGGCGGCAACTTGGAATTAATTCAAGTACGAAATTTCAATCGTTTTGTCAGTGTCTGACGCGGTCCGTTATTGTGCCACAAAATATAATCCAAAAACAATCATCAGCGTCGTTAATTAATTTTGGTCCCTCACAACTGCGCAGGAAAACGAAATTTGAAGATGCAGTTATGGTAAGCACCGGGGTGGTTGGGGGTGCTGTTTTACATTTGTTTTCCGTCTTTTGTCACGAGATAAGCAATGCAAGTACGTTATTTTCTCTCGCAACAATTATCAGGACATTATTTTCGTAATCTTTATTCTTAGACTGATGTTTTTGACATACGTCATGCGGAACTAAGGGTTTTTTTAGTATAACACAATAAAAATATAAATTTATTCTGTTAGTATATATAATACTGAATATTTTAAGAATTTTAATATATTTATTTAAAAATTTTATGCAAATGATAATAAAAAATTATGATAAGAGTACTATTGCATTAGTTCCACTTATGAGAGGTAAAATAAAACTGAGGACAATATAATTACGTTATTTGATTAATTATTTGGACACACTCTATGTAAGTACTAAAATTTTTATAGTGTTAAATAAATAAAATATTTATTTGCTTTTTTAATATAAAAGACTATGGGTTTCTAATAATTTTAATATATTTATTGAATTCTTATTCAATGGAAAAAGTCAAAATGCAGTAAAATAACTGAAAGAAAAAGAAAAAGAAAATAAATAAATAATTGGAAAGAACAAAAGTTATAGAGAGGAAAAATTACCTTCTCATTATTTTTTAAAAGTAGAGTTAATTTTTTCAACTCATTTGAAAGCATACTACGTGCTTCATGTACAGCCAAACTAGATCGCGTTATAAGCGGACACATTATTGTTGAGAAAAAGAGTAACTCGTAAAATTTGTACATGCGATAAATTGATTGTAGGTATCGGTAGTTAAAGAACGAGTAATTATCCTCTTTAAAAGGAATTATCTATTTTCCATTATATTTAGCTTCTTTAGTCTATCTTTATTACATAAAAAAAAACACTTCTGTACACCTATAATGACTACACTAAATTTTAAACTACTGATTGTATTTTTAACTACCAATTATATTTAATATTATATATTATTTAGTGTGCTTGTTAATAAAATTATGTTATTGTTTATTTATACTATATAAAAATTGAGTGTCCTGTAATTTATCAACACAATTGATTTTTGATATTATATAATTTAAATTTATGTATATAAGAATAATATGTCGCAACGGCTGCTATATTATAAATTCTAACAATTCTATGAGGGAACAAAAATTTGAAAGAATAAAATGCAAAGAAAATAAGAGAAAAGCGAAGAGAATGATTATTTAATCATCTTTGCATGTTCGATAGAGTCATGAATTGTCTCCTAACTACCCTTATCGTTCCTTGTCATCATCTACAGATAACAAAAAGTATTGAATTCTTTTTAATATTATTTTCGAATATTTTTTTTTTTCTTATTGCGGTCAAATTTGTCTTGGTTGGGGGGCGGGGCGGCGGTTGAGATAGTTATTGCATTAAATTTAAGCAAGCAAAAATTGGTTGAGGCGAGGCGTTGATGTGTCCGTATAATTGAGGATGCGTTTGTCCACTAAAATGAATTTTGCGTTTACTTTATTGCACACCTTAAACTGAAAGGAGCCACGCGCCAATATTGGTCCATGATGTGAATTGAAATTTTGGTAAGAAATCTGCAAATGAAGGGGAAATAGCATTTTTCCTGTTGTCACCACAAAAAAATATGTGTTTTTGTTATAATTTTTTTTTTTATTGAAAGTAATGTAATAACAAAAGATTATTTGTTATGATTTTATTATTGTAGTACAAAATTTTAAGTGTGCTGTAAAATACATATTAAATACTACTCCTCATTTTATCGTAGTTGTACTATAATTTTTACATGAGATGAATAATATATTACATTTACTACAATTTTAAATAAATCGTGGCAAAATATTCATGAATCTACCATATTTTTTCATTAATGAAATAAAAACAACGAAACTTGTGAAAAATTGGCTTTAAAAATTAAGATCTTAAATCAAAAACTTTTTCACTAAAAAAAGAAGCAAAAATACATTGGAAGCATGGTTTAATAAATAGTAATCAAGGTAAATTACTTCCATGTTTTATTATAAAAAAAAAAAATTAATTAATTGAATTATAAATTGACAAACAAAACTCCCCAATAAATTCCTACTACTCATGGTTTTAATTAATAAAATTACAGGTAAAATAAAAAATTTCCACCAATTTTTATTATTAAAAAATATTTGATTAATTAATTGAGTACTTAATTTAGCTAGTTAGTAAAATCCCTCAAAATAGGAGGAAACCCCCAAATTTGAAGGCAAAATAAATACTTACCTCAAATAATTTTTATTATAAAAAAGGTGATTAATTAACCAAATATATTTAAATTAGCTTATTAGTAACAAAGTGGCCATTGGTCTTGTGGTATCACCTTCACACACATAAATATGAGATCAAGAGTTCAAATCACGATAAACGTTTGGAATGTGTATATAAATAAAAAAGCAGGTGATTAGTAAAATTTCTCAAATTAATTTTTTTACAACATTTAATTGTGGTGAAAAATATTTTAAATATTTTCTACGTATGCATTTCGAAGTGTGGTAATTAACTATTATATACTACACTTTTTTTATTGTGGTAAAAGATTGTGGCAGGTTTTTACCATATATTAAATTTGTAGTAATTGAAGATAATTTCGTTGCAAAAGTCAATTACTACGATTCAAAAAATGTAGCTAGCTTTTACCTTGTTTGAAGTGCCTGCTAGAAAAGCATAGCACAATAACTTTTTACTACACCTAATTACTGTTTAGTACACATAATTAACCAAAGTAAACAAGTATATTTTTTTCATAATATGTAATTTTGTTCATTTTAAAATTTTATTTTGTAAATTATTGAATTTTAGATTTAATTCTATATATTTATAAAATTATTATATTTAACTCGATTTTACCAAAAATTCATAATTTGATTTGAATTAATGACACACCAACAGTTATAATCATGTAATCAAATCACGCATGCCACTCCATTAATTTCAACCAAATAGTGAATTTCGATAAATCAGACTAAACATGACAAATTTATACAACATAGAAGAATAAATTAGAAATTCCACAAGTTACATGACAAATTCAAAAATGAACAAAATTATGAGACAAAAATTACAATTTTCCTCAAGTGGACAATAATTTATATCTAATATCGATTTATATATTTTTCCTTCCAATATATATATGTAAGGTTTAAAAAAAAAGAATCATAAAGTCATATACTTCGTGATTCTAAAATTAGAAATTTAGACTGGTGTACGTATATATGCTAAAATGTTGGGATCCAAGATGAAAGAATTGACAAGTAACTTGTACGTTAAAATAGTTGTTAATTGTGCATTCAGATTAAACAACAATATTGTAGTAGTTAGATTTCATGTAGGCCAACACACGCAGCGTGGAAATCTTACTTACAAGAGATATGAATGTAACATAGATGTGAATCCTCTCATGATACCCCTACACACACACACACACACACACACACACACACACTAATAGTTGTGGCGTAGGTTTGCGCACACAAACTTATTTTCTTTGGGTAATTTAAAATTAATGCATCTAAATTGCTAAAAATTAAAGTTATGTTAAACAAGTAGCATAACAAACAAAAAACAATGGAGGATAGAGTACATATTCAGGATTTTGTGAAAAATATAATTATAATCTTCTTGATTAATCATTATTTGTAAAATACATTTTAAAGGAAAATTTTTAAATATTAATAAAATTAGTATACAAACTTTTTCTTTCCTTTTTTTTTTTTTGGATGCTAAATTCTTCATTTTATCTTTTAAATAAAAGGCAAACTACATAAAAATAAATAAATAAATAAAAGTAATTATTAAAAATATATGTGAACTGATTTGATATATTGTAATTATTACTCTTACTATTCTTGTACTAGCTAGGGTTAAAGTTAAACCATGCAAAATTTCAATTATCTGAAAAATTGATGCAGTAATATAATTAGTGTGTGTTGTAAATAAATTCGCAGTAAGATATACCAACATGCAAATAAATATGCAAATCAGAATATTAGGAATTAGAACAGATAATCACAATTGAGTCAGTACGTGTGCTTTTATCAATATGAGATTCAAATCAAACATGCGATATCAGATTTAAGTTCAAAGATTTGATTTAGTCTAATCAGAGTAGACTAATCTAACGGGTCTTGACCAAGTCAGCCCTTATCCGATTATCCAAGTTAAGTGCAAAATTCAGATCAAATTTGTCCCAAAAAGATAAGATTGAGACTAAGACATTCGCCCTAACGCCTGTGCCTGCGACTCGGAGCCAGAGCAGGGCCGAGCGGTGGCGGCGGCGGCGTGCGTGTGGTCCATTCATATGAATCCCTTAAAGAGCACTTTATCAAGCATTCTTACTTGAGTTCTATATAAACTAGTCTACACTAGTTTATAAAACTAATGTGGGACAAGTGAAGGGTTGGAATAACCTTTCAACTCTTCCACTTGATTTTATAATGTCCAAGTAAGTCTCCACTTTCTCAAGCATTTCATGTGGGACAATTCAACAAAAATCACTTAACCAATTTTCTTCATCTATTGCATTACCACAATTAACCTTTGGATTCCAACAAAAATTGGCATTCATCCAAAGTTAATTAATAATTAATTATGCTAATTTTGCCAATTACAACATTCCCCCACAAATCCATATATAATGCCTATCCGATTCAATCATAGCTCACTTTTAGAAATAATACCTTTCGGTTTAAACTACTCCCTAAGTTATTTGACTTTTGCCACCACCGGGACAAATAGATCTAAGCCTTGAATTTGTTCTCGTGATTGTGATTGCGTCCATCAGTAACAACGAGCTAAAGGCTATGTATTGATCTTTAGGGTTGTCACATTAAGGCCATGTGTCCCAATCTTGAGTCATGAATGTTTGTCAAGGAACAACCCAATTCCTTTAGTCTCGGCTAAAGGACTACATTCATTTAGTTGGGCATCTCTAGGGATGCACTGCCAGCATCTCGTCCAAATGACTTGACCCCATTCAGAGTTAAACTTTTATTAAACTAGTAGTAATTAGCACCTGCCAGGTATTCATGAGAGAGACACCAGATACGAAGTATCAACTAATTTTAGGTGCAACTTGATATACTTAACAACTTATTTATACCACATTGAACCTACCTTATGGGATCACCACTTTGGTAGGTTGGGTTGCCACTGTAGGTATATCAGTAACAGGTTTGTAGTCCCATCCCCGACCTGAATTTATGAACTGAGGACAAATCAAGTCCTTTAGTTAAAGGGTCAGCAATATTGTCTTTGGATCCAACAAAATCAATTACTATGACCCTTTTAGATACTAACTCCCCTATAGACTTTAATCTAACTTAGATGTGTCTTTTGGTTTTTTGATTGAACTTTGAACTTCTAATCTTTGCAATTGTGGTTTAGTTATCATAATGTACAGCAATTCCCGAAAGAGGTTTGGTCACCATGGGCAATTGAACCATCAGCCCATATAGCCATTTTGCCTATATCCCAATAGTGTTTAAAGTGCACAACTCAGCCTCGAAAGTCGATTGAGTTACCAAAGTTTGTTTGGTAGACTTCCAAGAGACTACGCCCCCACCCAAGGTAAATACATACCCTGTATACCCATTACTTTTGGATTTTTTGGATATCCAGCTAGCATCACTGTATCCTTCCAGCATTACAGAAAATCTCTTGTAGTGCAAGGCTAGCGAAACTGAACCCTTTAGATACCGAAATACCCTATCTAAAGCCTCTCAATAGGTTTGATTGGGACAACTTGTGAATCTTGCAAGTTTGGAGATCGCAAATGAGATATCTGGTCTCGACCTATTTGCAAGATACTGCAAGCTACTAATTATTTGAGAATATCTCAATTGCGATATTGGTACACCAGTTTCATTCTTAAAGAGAGCTACTGAAGGATCATATGGTGTTTTAGCGATTCTACTTTGTTTATAGTCATATTTCTCAATTATCTTCTTAACATAGTGAGATTGAGAAATTGCTATGCCCTCAGTTGAACGAGTTAACTTAAGTCTAAGAATCATATCTACAACACCCATATCTTTCATTTCAAACTTCTTCTTTAAGAAACTCTTAGTCACATTAATAATCTCAGTGTTGGAACTTATTAAGAGAATGTCGTCTACATACAGGCATAACACAATACAGTTGTCACCTTTAACTTTGCAGTAGACGCATTTGTCACTATCGTTAACTATGAAACCAAATGATAATATGGTTATGTCAAGCTTTTCATGCCATTGTTTAAGAGCTTGTTTCAAACCATGAAGAAATTTAACAAGCTTGCAAACGTTTCACTCATTTCTAGAAGCTACAAATCCCTCTGGCTGATCCATATAGATTTCTTCCTCAAGATCACCATACAGAAAAGCTATTTTCACATCCATATGGTGAATAGGATAATCATATATAGAAGCCAGTGCTATGAGCACTCGAATTGTAGTCAAACGAGCTACTAGGGAGTAGGTGTCGGAGTAATCTATTCCCATTTTTTGCTTAAACCCTTTAGCAACTAGCCTGACTTTAAACTTGTCAATGGTTCCATCATATTTCAGTTTCCTTTTGAAGATCCGCTTGCTTCCTATAATAATACACCCCGGAAGGAGATCGACTAATTCTTATATCCTATTTGAGACAATAGAATCCATTTCACTCTTAATAGCTTCCTTCTAATGCTTAGCCTCAGGGGAAGCCATAACATCCTTGAAGGTAACTGGATCACCCTCGATATTGTAAGTAACAAAGTCACTTCCAAAGTCCTTAGTGATTCTAGCCCTTTTACTCCATCTAGGTTCATCCAGTTCTTCTAGAATTATGTTACTACTAGGAATTCCCCCCATATTTGTCATCTTTTCCACATGATCCAAAATCGATGTAGACTCTAGGGTTGAATCTAAAGACACATTTAGAGGTATCCCTGTCTTCATGGGAAACACGTTCTCAAAGAATGTAGCATCATGAAATTCAACTATAGTGTTCACATCTATGCCCGAAATCTCTGATTTAATAACTAAAATCTCATAGCATAAGATGTTTCCACATAGCCTAGAAAGATCGCATCAACAGTCTTAGGACCTAGTTTCTTCCTCTTGTGTTTAGGGACTAATACTTTTGCAAGACACCTCCACACTCGAAAATACTTTAGACTAGATTTCCTGCCTTTTTGGAATTCAAATGGAGTACTTTTTTTATGTTTAAGGGGAACTCTATTCAGAATATAGCAAGCCGTATTCAAAGCTTCTCCCCACAAGTTCTTAGGCAATCTAGAATTCAAAAGCAGATTGTTAATTATGTCTATGAATGTTCTATTCTTTCGTTCAGCTATCCCATTCAAAGCAGGAGAATAAGGGGCTGTTTCTACATGAACTATGCCAAAATTCTGGCAGTATTCATGAAATAGGTTGGACTTATATTCTTTACCCCTATCTGACCTTAACCGTTTAAGTTTTCTACCAGTTTGTGTTTCGACTTTTTTAAACGTAATGAACTTTTCTAGTGCTTCATCTTTATGTTTTAGTAAATAAAAATAACAGTATCTACTGCTATCATCTATAAAGGTGATAAATTATTTTTTATTGTCTTTTGTTAAGACTCCATTGAGCTCACAAATATCTGTGTGCACTAAGTCAAGAATTTTAGTTTGCCTTTCAACCGAATGGTAAGGCTTATGATCTCGTTCAATTTCATGTTTAGGAATTAAATTTATGTTCATCATACATTTGACAGAACTAAAATTTAAGTGCCTTAAACGACTATGCTAAATAGAAGAATTCTTAATAACATTTATGATAGGAGAATTAGAAACATCAACTTTATTTGAACAAAGAATGTTCTCAACTCATAATTTAAACAAACCATTGGAAAGATAGCCTTTACAAATAAAAGTTCCGTAATGTAAAATTACAACTTTATTTGATTTGAAGGAAATCTCAAAACCCTCCCTAACTATTACAGAACTACTTATTATATTTCTTCGAATTGTTGGGACATGATGCACCCTTTGTAGAGACAGTATGTGCCCCGAAGGAAACTTCAGGTCCACACGTCCTATCCCAAACACTTTGGTTGCACTTGAGTTCCCCATCATCACAGTCCTTCTGCTAATAGGCTCGTAAGATACAAACAGTGATTTATCAGCACAAATGTGCACATTAGCACTAGAGTCTATCAACTAATCATATAGTTCATAGATAGAGAATAATTTGAGTTTAAAAGAAATGTACTCGTCAATGTATGCATCAGAAACTCCAGCTTCGCTAGTGTCTCTAACAACCATGTCGACAACTAGTCCAGTAGACTGGGCTTTAGCCTTGGCTTTCTTGAAGGGACACTCCTTAGCCCAATGCCCTTTTGTCCACAATTCTAGCATGGCCTGTTAGCCTTCAATTTCTTACTTATTTTGGCTTTTCCTTTATCAATGGTTTTAGAGTTTAAGTTCAAGTTGACTTTCTTCTTTCCCACCATCACATTTGCCTTAGAATATATTCAACAGGAACATTATGTGGTTGATTTCTATGTTCCTCTTCTATGCTTATGGCAATCATTAGATCATCTAAAGTTAATTTCCCTTTTTGATTCTTTAGAGTCGTGTCGAAGTCTTTCCAAGACTTGGGGAACTTATCAAAAATTAACATCACCATAAATTTCTCAGGGAGTTTTATCTTAGCATCAGCTAGGGAATGCTCTAGATTGATCAATTCATGTGTTTGTTCAGATACAAACCTGTCCTTAACCATCTGATACTTCAAGAATTTGGAAATCAAATACTTTTCGAGCCCTTGCTCTTCAGTATTGTATTTTCTATCCAATTCTTCCCATAAAAACTTAGCCGAATAGGAATCAAAATAATACACATCAAAGAGTGTATCAGACAAAGCTGACAGAATCACCCCTCAAATAATCTGATCCTTCATTTTCTAATCAGCTATTTCCTTAATTTTGGGATCAGTTTCAGTTGGTTCTGGCATGGTCAACTGAATTAATGAAAGAAGACCTTTCATCGTTAGCTAGATTTTCATGCGCTATTGCCAACGCTTAAAAAACTGACCCAAAAACATTTTCAGAAGGCCAGAAATGTCAACTTTTGTTGACACAACTTCACCAACAGCACTAGAACTTGCAGCTTTGATTGATTACAAAATAAATCCTAAAGCAGAATATCTAGGCTGAATTCCTAAATAGGATATCTACTAAGAAATATCAGGCAAGATTCCTATACAGGATATTTAATCAAAATTTTAGCAGATAAAAAACACATGAAAAAAATATCATTTCTTAAAGAATGTTGTAAATAAATTCGTAGCAGGACATATCAACATGTAAATAAATATGCAAATTAGATTATCAGGAATTAGAACAGATAATCACAATTGAGTCAGTATGTGCATTTTTATCAATATGAGATTCAAATCAAGCATGTGATATCAAATTTAACATGCATCGTCAGAATTAAATATACAGCATGCGTGTTCAAATATATATGTATATATCAAATTCAAGGTAAATTAGAATTTTAGCAATTATTTAATCAAATATGAGTCTAGAAAAAGCCAAATTTAAACATTAATCGAGGCAATAAAAAAATAAAATATGTTGTTAGTTTTATCTAATATAAATACCAAAATTTAAAAAATAAACTTATCTTTAGAATTTTGTATCGTAACATAATTAATCGGACAATCAAATTACAAAGAAATTTTGTTTGTCTTAAAGAAACGAGCACCCCAACTCACCAATGCAATGGGTACAGTGCAGCTCCTTCCAGGATGAAATAGTCCAGAACAATTAGGTGCACTCCATCTCGTTCACCTCAAACAGTACTCAATCGTCAAATAAGAATGAAATAGACGTATATATCTAAATTCAGAACAATGAATATTTTTGAGAGGAGAAAGGAAGGATTCTTGAGAAAGAGCAAGAAAGTGGGCCGAAGTGGGATGATTAGGCGTGTTGAGAGATGAATGCTATATATAAGACTACCAGAGGTAGTTTATTTATAGGCGGGATTAAGGTTAGAGTCCATCAGTTAATGGCCTTTAACATGTCACCCAATCAATAATATTCTGCCACATCAGCCACACACATCCACCAGTATCACGCCATGTGTCCCACGTCTTCCTACCAAATCCTGCTTAATCTCTATCAATCTGGCTAAATCTCATCTTAATCTTCAAAGATTTGATTTAGTCTGATAGGAGTAGACTAATCTAACGAGCCTTGATTGAGTCAGCCCTTATTCGATTATCCAAGTTAAGTTTAAAATTCAAATTGAATTTATCCCAAAAAGATAAGACTGAGACTGAGATATTCGCCCTAATGCCCACGCCCGCGACCCAGACCTGGAGCTGAAGCCAGGCCGGGTGGCGGCGGTGTGCGTGTGGTCCACTCATACGAACCCTTTAAAGAGCACTTTATCAAGTATTCTTACTTGAGTTCAATATAAACTAGTCCACACTAGTTTATAAAATCAATGTGGGACAAGTGAAGGGTTAGAATAACCTTTCAACTCCCCCACTTGATTTTATAATGTCCAAGTAAGTCTCCACTTTCTCAAGCATTCCATATGGGACAACTCAACAAGAATCACTTAACCAATTTCCTTCCTCTATTGCATCACCACAATTAATCTTTGGATTCCAACCAAAATTGGCATCCATCCAAAGTTAATTAATAATTAATTATGCTAATTATGCCAATTACAATAGTGTGTTCTTCTAATATGCAATACTTCAACTCGCTTGCCGGAGCTCCCTTTCCTCATAGAGCAGCTTAGCAAATTGGGCTAGTGTTTCTCCTTTTATGCCCTCTCCTGGAACCAGCTTCGGCTTGCTTGTATCCAAATTCACTCTGCAAACTAGCTTTTTCAACGGGTTGTCACCAATTTGAATAAGCGTTTGCATATTTTTCATGGTTGAAATATCAACAGACAATGCATCTCCAGCCATCCCATCCTCCTATTTTTATCCAAATGCTAAATATTACAAAAATGTCTGAATATATTTGGCCACATACAAATTAAATACTACAGATTTAAGAACACTCTAAAAATTCCTAATCTTTTCTATACCAAAAAAATTGAGTTTTGTTTCACATAAATTATGGGTATGCAAATTTTATTTAGTTATGTGAAATTCTAATACAAAAGGCCATCTACATGGTTACACGTAGCCACTGAATGGCAAAATTACACCTTTTGTCTCGTTCAAAAACCAGACTAGTTAGTATCCGTAATGTTATGCTCTACAAGCTAAATAATTATGTTCTAAAGCTCAAATATTTATATATATGAGGATTTAAGAGTATCGTTTCTATATACATATATAATTGAATCTTAAAATTAAAATACTAGTCAAAAGTATAGAAATTTTTAATTCGACACTGTAAGGGTAAAATATGAATAATTGTAGGTAATTGAACACATATATTTAGAAATATATTATACCTATAGTATAGTATAGTAGATAATTTACAAATTGCATGGTTTGCCTTGTAATATTACCTCTGATGGGGACAAAATCTTTACAAGTCTTTTTTGGAAGGAATTGTTCATTACCCTAGGGATCCTACAACATCAGAGCACAACATTTCATCTATAGATGGATGGCCTAATCAAGTGAGTTAATTAGTGCCTTGAGATATACCTAAGGTATATGTGTGGATCCTCCCCTACAAAGTTGGTTAGTTGGTTGGCTATGGCCGAATGGTGGTATAATACTAACTATCGTTCATCCATAGCTATGACTCCATTCGAAGCCCTATACGGCTACAAACCCACACACTTAGCTTTGGAACTACACTTACAAACTATTTCCTTTGGCATAGAAGAGATGTTGGCATGTGGACAACAAATTGCCTAACATTGTAAAGAACACCTTACTAAAGCCCAGGAGAGGATGAGGCGCAGAGCATAGCCAGCAAATACCAGATGGAAGTCAAGCTATTAGTAGGGGACTATGTTTACTTGAAATTATGCCCTTATAAGCAACTGTCATTAAGGAAGAGCAGATTATGGAAATTGAGTCCTAAGTATACAAGTCCATTCATAGTAGTGGAGAAATTTGGTGAGGTAGTATATAAATTGGCGCTCCCAGATAAGGCAAAGGTACACCTAGTTTTTTATGTCTCATTATTGAAAAGCTTTGGGACCACGGATAATGTTACAAGCTCATTGCCACCCTTTAATGAGGAAAAAAAGGTGTTTTTACAACCAGCGGCCATTTTTCGTAGGAGACTTGCGAAGAACAACAACATCCTAGTACCTCAGAAACTAATCTAATGGGCTTAACTACGAAGAAAGATGCAACATGAGAAAACTATCATGCTGTCACTAAACAATTTCCTAATCTGGACTCCTGTGGACAAGCCTGAAGAAGGAGGGGGCGATGTTGCAACCTAAGTTCTTGCCAAAAGAAAACGCATTTCTCTTTGAATTTCTATTTGTTTTGATTTCACATTTAATAAGCGGATGACACTATTTCCCATTGAATGACACCTTTCTTCTTAAGTATGAGTTATAATTAGATAATCAAAGTTTCAACTGGATTAGGAAATAAAAATGGGAAATTAAACTGAACGATGTTATTTGGATTAGTGACTATGATGTTGTTTTGGCAATTATTCTACTAAACTAATTAGAAAGAGAAAAGACATGTGGCTGTATCTGGCCTCATCGTTTCATGCAGATAGCATTAGATTAGGGTTTAATCTACATTTAGTTGTAAAATTTTTCTCTATAAAAATGGAAAAAGAAAACACAAAAGCTTAGTCCGTTTTGAGCACCAAAATTCTATTTTTCTCTCTCTGTTCTTCTCTGCTTCTTTTCTATTTCTTCCACAAAATTCTTTCCTTACTTTCAAAAATCATGCAAATTGCAGCTTGCTTTGTTTGAATTTGGTGATGCTCAACGAAACCCTTGATTGTGCAACCCAGAGATAAAGAACAACAATAATAGAACAGAAATGCTAAAGCAAGGAAAAATGCATTTTTAGTCCAACAACTATTGACATCAGTGAAATAAGGACATTAACTATTTTCAATGTTAAAATTAGTCCACTCCAGTGAGAAATTGAGCACATTGCACCCAAAAGGTTGCAATTTATGTCAAGTTGATTTCAATTTGGCTGTAAATTGGCCGAAAAAATGCACCCCCAACTCATGTGATCACTAGTTGCAGGTTTTTTTGACATGTGGCTTGGTTTGCCAAATATCTAGACATATGTGGACTTTTTTTCCACGTCACCTTCCCAAGTGTAACAAGGTGCCATGTCATCTGACCAGAAAATGACACCTCCACGATGTATAGCCATATAAAATAATAATAGGGACAAAATATCATTGCAAAAATGTAGGAAAAAAAGGGGATAACACTGAAAGTCTGAAACGTTAGGTGTCCAAAACCCCTAAATCATTTTCGCTTCACTTCACTTCACTTCTCTTCTCTCTGGTTATCCCAACTTCCTGGCTAGAATATCCATAAAACTCACATGATTGGAGAAAGACGTTGAAGAAAGTTGAAGGTTTCTTTGAAGATGGTCTTCAAAAGAGCAGATAGGCACATGGGTTTGCCTCCTCCTCCATATAGTGAGCATTCAGTTTATAAAATGTGACTTTTTGGTGTCGAATGTCAAAGATATAGAAGATTTATTGTGAATGGTGATTTTTTTAAAGAATGTGGACCTTTCTTGTTTAAAGAATGGCATTTTTTTTAAAGAATAGATAGAGCATCTTTAGGGCTTGTTGTATTTATGTGTTGTCCATAATCTGCTCGATTATATGTGGTCCCCTTACTTAGGGTTTATTTTGTTTAGCTTGAAAAAGTCATTGCATCCTATTCCATGTTCTAGTTTGTTGACCTATTTTTTATTTAATTTTAGATTTATTTTTTTATGTCCTATTGTTGTTGACTTTTTCTCTCTTTTTTTGGTTGCTTGTATGTGTTCTGCAGATAAAAGTATTGAAACTTTCACTATTGCTAATTCTATGGCAGGCAATTCATCTTAGTTCCAAAAGCTAAGTATGTGGGGAGGGGGGTTTATTGCAAAGTGGGATTATATGCTTGAGAATGAGACTTGTTTTTGCTATTTGAATTGGTTATGTGATAAACTGGAGCTGTCTAAGAGTAGGAATTTTTATAGACATATGAACAATGGCTTTAAATTGATGAAGGATGATAATGAATTAAAAAGATTACATAAACAGGCCGTTAAATCAAATAGTAGGGAGGTTCGCATTTATGTTGATTGTGTGGCAGTAGATGATGATAATGCTCATTTAGATGAGGATTGTTGCATTGTGGAAGATAAAAGGGATCCAAAGCCTATTCCTACTCCTATAGCAGAAGTTGAAAATGCTCCTATAATTGATCTTGATCCTTGTCCTTTTCTTGAAAGTGCTTCTCAAAAAAATCAGCCTATAGTTGAACTTTCTCCTACTCCTGCAAACAATGAAACTGAGCCTACTCTTGGAAACAGCAAAACTGAGCCTTTTCCTTATTCTGCAAATAATGATGTTCCACTTTCTCCTACTCCTGCAAATAATAAAACTGATGTTCCACCTTCTCCTACTCCTATAGTTGAGAATGAAGTTGACTTAGGACTAGATTATGAGCGTGAGTCTATTTTGGGGGCAAGTAAAGGGAATGTGAATGTGCCTTTTTGAGAATGATGGATTAGGCATCAACTTTGAGTCAGTGGCTTTTAGTCAAGGTAATTTGGGCACAGATGATGTAACAGATAATGATGAAATAGAGGAGAGTGAGTATAATAATAAGAGTGGCAGCTTGGATGATGATATTGATGATAAACTATCTGAGGAAAATATAAATTCTAAAGTAGAGTGGATTGGCAATGTAGAGGACAATCAAAAAAGTACTATGGGTGGTAGTCGGGAGTAAAAGGATAGTGATGATAGGAGTGACAGTGAGGATGACATTGCTTGAGATAGTGGGGCAAAGCAAGATAAAATTGTTTCTAATGGGGACCAAGATAGACCTACTGCACTTGTATTCAATTCTAGGAAGCCATTCTCACCTAGATTCCAACTAGAAATGAAGTTCAAAGACAAAATAGAGTTTAGCAAAGTAGTGCATGTTGAGGCTGTGCAAAGTATGAGGAATATTAAATTTAAAAAGAATGATAAGACCAAAGTGTACGCAAAGTGTGAGGAGGAGGGATGTGAGTGGAAGATTCATGTATACAAGTTGAAATATGAATCGACATTCCAAATCTTGACCTATAATCCTATCCATAATTGTAAGCCAACAGTTGATGTCTCCAATGTGAAATCCATTTATCTAGCTGAAAGATTTGTGAATAAATTGAAGATTAACCCTAAGAGATCCACTGAAGGGTTGAGGCTTGAAATGATTGAAGAGGTAAGAGTTTCAATGTCCCATGACCAGGTTTATAGAGCAAAAAGAAAGGCTCTTAGAATGATTGAGGGGGATCTTAACTTGTAGTTTTGTAAGCTGTGGGATTATGCAGCAAAACTCAGAAGAACTAATCCAGGTTCAACTGTTATTTTTGGGATGGATAAGGGCTCTGGGTCTAATACTTTTACACATTTTTATTGCTGCTTTGGTTCTCTTAAAAGAGGATTTTTGGCAGGGTGCAAACGTATAATAGCTGTAGATGGTTGCCACCTTAATAGTCCTTACAAGGGTATGCTCTTAATAGTTGTTGGAATTGAACCCAATTATAAGCCTTATCCAATAGCACATACAATGGTTGCTACAGAGATTGGGGACACCTGGACATGGTTTCTAACATTATTGAAACAAGATCTTAATATTATTAGACCACATGAATTCACTTTCATGGCTGACAAACAGAAAGGTCTAGTTCAAGCATTTGAGGAACTATTCCCCACATTAAAGCATAGATTTTGTCTTAGACATCTTTGGAAAAATTTTACTAATGCTGGGTTCAAGGGTTTGGATTTTAAAAGTACATTATGGAAGGCTGCTAATAGCACAACATTTGGGCAGTTTAAGTAGGCTATGAAGAAGATGGCAGAGCTTGATCAATCAACAGTAGAATAGTTTAATGACAAACCTCTCTCACAGTGGAGTAAGTCACATTTCACTTCATTGGTTAAGTATGATATGATCTTGAATAATTTCTATGAGTGTTTTAACAGTATCATTCTCAATGCAAGAGAAAAGCCAATCATAACAATGCTCGAGTGAATTAGGGAATATCTGATGACAAGATTGTAGAAGTACAGAGATAAAGTTTTAAATTCATGGAATCAAGAGGTTTGTCCGTCTGTGATTAACATAATTGATTAGCATGTTCAAAAGTTGGCTGATTGTATACCAAGAAAAGCTGATGACAAACACTACCAAATAACACATATTTATGAGGGCAATTCTGTGTTGATTTAGAGCAGTGTACATGCAGTTGTAGGAAGTAGGAACTCACTGGTATCCCATCTTTGCATGCTTGCAGTGTAATATGTAGCAACAAGGATAATCCAATACATTATGTGGATAAATGCTATAGTGTTTAGTTGTACAAAAAAGTGTATGAACCTGCTATTATGGGCATAAATGGGCAAGAACTTTGGGGTGAAACACTTCACATGCTACCTTTTCCACCCAACTTTGGCAAGAACAAAGGAAGACCTTCTAGAGTAAGAAGAAGAGACATGGATGAATCGGTGGAGGAAAGAAAGAAAAAAGGCAAAGATAGACTGGTAAGTGATCAACCCATTCGAGCAAAGAAGAGGCAGTCTATAGTTAAGTGTAGACACTGTCAAGTTGAAGGGCGTAGCTCCAAAACTTGCCCCCAAAATGCAGGAACATCCTTTACTAGAGTTAGAAAGAAAAAAAAAGTATTCCTCATTATTTATATATTGTTATGTTATGATTATTGATATAACTCACTTTCGTGCCTTTGATAATGCTTTTTTGTTTGAAGCAGGAGACAAAAGAGACTGCAAATGAACCTAGGGCTAATGTTGAATCCTTTAAGTTAGGATCCCTGCATGCATCTACTAGAAAGAAATTGAAGGTTATACTAATGTTTCCTTTCACTTTTATGAAGTGCTTTCTTTTTTGGGTGTTGTTGTTGTTGTCTCTAACTTGAAATTTTTTTTTCTGTTTAGCAAAGAAAATCCTTTAGCAAGGTTTCTAGCCCTTCCATGTATTAACAATTGCAACTATCTCAAAATGAAGAGAGTCGATCACAAAAAGCTACCTTTGGAAAAAGAAAGTTTGTTAACCTCAGCAACCTAGGTAGTGCAATGGATAAAATCAATGGCAAGAAGAAGAAAGCTGGGAAAAAGAAGAAAAACTGAAAATATATTCTGGTTTTAAAAAAATGTAACTTGATTGAACCTTTATTTTGGATGAATGTTTATGAATGATCACAATGGTTTAATTTTTAAGCATTTACAGTTAGTTTTTTGCAGTGAAATATTGAAGTATATAATATGATATGATGTGTAAACATGGAATTTTTGGCATCTTTTGAAGGTTAATTGAAAGAGGGAAGCTTTTAATGGTTATATCAATTTAGTATGTATTGGTTCTGTATTTTGTTTACCCATTGCTTTGGCTTTTGTTTACACTATAGTTTTAGTTGGCTTCTCATATTGATGTTTAGCTTGTTACATGGTTTGCTTGTTTACTGACTTGGATATGGCTTCACTTCACAATACCAACAAATTTGGAAATAAAACATAAGTGAAAAAAAATCACATTCAATAATAGCTTATGCATCTTCATTCATTAATTAGTAGAATACATCCATCTACTACAAACCAAAATGGCTACTTAATTCTAGTAAGTACCCACAAAACAAGCCAAATTGACCATGTAAATCAAGTTAATTCTACTACATCTCTAACAAGCCAAAGGTACATTCTTGCAAAATACACCTTTCCTTATAGTTAATGCAAACTCTAGAAATTACACACTAAATCCTAAGTATAACCTATCTAAACCATTAGACAGAAGACCCAAGAAATTGCCAACACCATATGTAGAATCTTTTTCCTCCTTCTCAGCCTATCCATCTCAAGCTCTATTGTGTTAATTCTGCGAATTAGCCTAGGAATTATGTTCTTCGATCTTGCATACATTGGTAGGTCAACCCATTCAAAAAAATCGTACCTTTTGCTCTACAGAATTGTTACATTAATAGATAAATCACAACAAAAATACATGCAGAAACTATGAGGGATGATATGAAAATGAAAAATCTTGCACACATTGAGGTATGTTATTCTCAATTGTTACCTGTTCGCCACAGGAATGAAACCTTCTCCTTGGATTTAAGTCAGTCCAAGACACCCTCAGTTTTTCCCTACCTCCACAAAAATATTTCACTGCAGCATTTGATTTCATAGAATAAGAAGATGAATATGACGATATTTCATAGAATCAACATGCTTGGAATTGATTTACTACTGACCGAAGATTTAGGTGTTTAATTAGGGCTCCAATTTTCGCTATGAAGAAAAAGAAAAGGTGAAGAAGAAGAAGTCAGGTGTGTCTTTAATAGCAAAATGCAACTTTCTTTTCTTTTTATTATTTAGTGATGTGGAAAAAAAAGTCCACATGTGTTTGGATGTGTGGCAAACCAAGCCACATGTCAAAAAAAACCCCAACTAGTGATCTAAGTTGGGCATGCATTTTTCTAGCCAATTTATGGCCAAATTGAAATCAATTGGACGTAAATTGCAGCCTTTTGGGTGCAATGTGCTCAATTTCTTGTTGGAGTAAACTAATTTTAAAATTAAAAATAGTTAATGTCCTTATTTCATGGATGTTAATAGTTGATGGACTAAAAATGCATGTTTCCCTACTAAAGCAATAGGTTTTAGTGTTAAAGAAGGAAAACTAAAGCTTGGTGGCAATCTAATGGAGCTTAAATAGCGACTGGAACTCATCATTTGAAGAATGGAGGAAATGTTGATGAACAAGAGAAAAGAACCTACAGCTTTAACCATCTTAATAATCCCTACTCCACCTAGTGGTCTATTACTCACCCCCAACCAGAAACTATATGAAAACCCACATCCCCCTCTCAAAACCCCCCAAATCAACTTCTGAAAGTTTATTGGAGATAACCCTTGAAAATGGCTTAGAAAGTGCTACAGGTTCTTCTTGTTCAACCCCTTGAATGACTACAAGAAAATCTTGCTGGCTGTTATGCACATCGAAGAGTTAACAGATAGTTGGTATTAAGATTATGTAGAAGGTAAGGAGGGGATGGGTTGGGATACATTTTTTGAGCTAGTATTACAAAGGTTTTCCTTCTAGAAAGATGAGAATATTAGGGGCTAATTTAATAAGCTTAAACAAACCTCCACTATTAGTGAGTATGCTATAAGGTTTAAGGAGCTTAAGGCATTTATGGTTAACATAAAATGAACCTTTTCGGAGGAATACTTTGTCAATAGTTACATTAGTGGCCTTAATTTGGAAATTAGCTAGATAGGGAGAATGTTCAACCTTACTTTACTGTCTAAGGCTATCCACTTGGCCAAAAAATAAGAAACCTTAATAGAATTGATGGGGAAAAGGTCCAAAAATGTTAAAAACTATAACCAAGGCACCTTAAAGAATTGGAAAACTTCTAGTTCAAATACTGAAAAACTTAGAAAAATTCCTCTAGCTAAAAAATTAACTCCTGAAGAAATGGATAATGAGAAGAAACGCAGGTTATGTTTTAATTGTGACAAACTTTATCACGTAGGATATAAATGCAAAAGGCTATTTGTTATTCTAGGAGATGAAGGGAAAAGTTCAGAGTCTAAGAATGAGAAGTCTAAGCCTATCCATGTCTCGGTTAGTCAATATATCCAGACACCATCAAGTTAATAAGGTAGGTAGGGAATTGGACTATTACCATCCTCATGGATACTAGTAATACACATAGTTTCATAGACCCTAACAAAGATAAAGAGTTAGGATGTGAGATGGAGTATGCAGAAACATTGTTAGTAATTGTGGAAGATAGGGGAAAAATCTAATGTAATGCTAAGTGTCCCAACTTTACCTAGGAAATGAAAGGTCATAAGCTTACTGTAGAAATGAGGTTAGTAAGGATATAAGGGTGTGATGTAACCATAGGTGTTGATAGCTTTAGGAATTAGGGGTGTGCTACTTTTAATGTAGGGAAACAAACTATTAAAATAAAGAGAGACAAGAGGAAGATAGTTTTGCATAGGGTCCAACCACAGGTTAAGCTAAGCATGATAACGAGGAAAAGCTTATTGAAGACGATAAAAAGAAGAAAAACCCTTTGATAAGTTGTTGTATCATAACTGCAATGAAGATAGAAAAGAAAATCTAGTGTCACCCAGAGATTCGACCTCTACTGGACAAATTCCAACACTGGTTCCTTAAACTAGACACCTTACCTCTTGCCAATTGTTGTGACCATAAAATTCTATTGAAAGAGGGAGTAAAATTGTTTAAACAACCCCTACATAGGTACCCATACATCTAGAGGGAAGGAGATTTTGAAACTAGTAGCCAAGATACTCTAAAATGATATAATTCAACCTAACAATAGCCCGTTCTCTTCTCCAGTTCTGTTGGTCAAGAAAAAAGATGCATCGTGGAGGTTTATGTCAACTATAGGAGGTTAATTCTCTAACTGTTAAGGACAACTTCCCAGTACCCTTGATAGAAGACCTGTTAGATGAACTAAGAAGTGCAGTCATTTTTTCTAAGATAAACTAGCGAGCAAGATACCACTAGATTAGGATAAGCCCACAAGATGTATCTAAAACTACTTTTCTAACTTCCTTAGGGATATACCAGTTTAAAGTAATGCCATTTGGACTTACCAATGCCCTAGCTACCTTCCAAACTCTAGTGAATCAAGTCTTCAAAGAGTACCTTAGGAAGTTCATGTTGGTTTTCTTTAATGACATACTTATATATAGATGGCCCTTAGAGGAGCATAATAAACTTTTAAAGCTAGTTTTCAAGAAACTAGAACAACATCAACTCTTTGCCACGGCCACCAAATGCATCTTTGGTCGGGAAAGAGTAGAATACCTTGGGTATATCATAAGTAAATGAAAGGCAGAGGTTGACCTTATTAAGTTGCAAGCCATGCTTGATTAGCCAGTACCTAAGGCTTTGTTTGGATGTCAATTCCCAATCCATTTTTCAACTTTCAAAACTTAAATAAACAAACACTATACATTCTCCAATCCCACTTTCAAAAAACCAAATTTATTCCCCAAAATGTCCTTACTATTTACACTCCCAAACTATTCTCCAAAGTTCTACACATTGTCTTATCATTATAAATATATACACATACTATCACTCATACAAACTATATATACACATCTATAAATAATTTTAAAATACTCATTTCATCCAACAAACCCAACAAAAAAGTTATTGATATGAAATCTTGTCTCCCCTCTCAAAACATAAACAAATAAAACCATTTTCTTCCAATTAACTTTATACCTACCACCCAAAATATGAACAACCATCCATCACATTTTGCAAACCCAATTCCTAAAATTCATTTTAGCAATTCAAAATTGAGAGAATGCCCCAATTCACATTCAAACAAAGCCTAAGTCTCTAAAAAGCTTACGAGGTTTCTAGGACTTATGGGCTATTACAGAAAATTTGTGAGGCATTATGGTGGCCAAACTACTAACTGAGTTCACTAAAAAGGGAAAATTCCAGTGGACTAAAAATGCCCAGCAAGCCTTTCAAACCCTTAAAATTGTTATTACCACAACCCCTATGCTTCAACTGTTCAATTTCTCCAAAACATTTGTGCTAGAAACTAAAGCTTGCTATATAGGTTTGGGAGTCATTTTAATGCAAGAAAAGCACCCTATAGCTTTTTATGACAAGGCATTGGGACCTAAAGCACTAGGGCTATTTGTGTACGGAAAAGAACTCATTGCAGTAATTTTAACCGTGGAGAAATAGAGGCCATACCTTCTCCAAAGCCCTTTGGTCATTAAAACTAATCAATAGAGCTTAAAACACTTTATGGAATAGAAAATTTCCACACCTCTCCAAAATAAATACCTTACTATTTTGCTGTGGTTCTAGTTTACCGTTGAGTACAAGAAGGGCAGTGAGAATAAAGTGGCCAACACCCTATCTAGGTTGGTACAAGAAGAGGGTAACTGTCAAGCTATAACTACACTTCAACTATTGTGGTTAGAGGAGATCAAAAAACGTTACAAGGGTGATGTTGTGGCCTAAGAAGCTATCATTGAACAACTTATGTTTCCATACAAATTTTCTTTATATCATTACCTTAAAGGAGTCATTGGATATAAATGAAGGCTATATGTAGGCACAACTACTGACCTCAGGGAGAAAGTATTGTAGTTTATATACAACTCTAATTTTGGAGATCATTGTGGCTATGGGGAATAATATAGCAAGTTAAAAACATATTTTCATGGCCGAAGATGGCTAAAATGGTCCAACGGGTAATAGCATGGTGACATGTATGCCAAATCAATAAGCATTAGGGAGCCAAATCCCCAGGGTTGCTGTAGCCATTGTTGGTACCCAAGCAAGCTTGGAAGCATTTTGACTACGAATTTCATAGAGTTGTTATTAACTTTAGAGGGAAAAGGTGTGATTTGGGTGGTTGTTGATAGATACACAAAATATGCATATTTTTTTGCACTCACACCCTTTCACTACATCACATGTTGCACATATTTTCAAGAAAATATATACAAATTGCATGGTTTTCCTCATAGTATTATCTTTGACAAGGACAAAATCTATACAAGTCTTTTTTGGAAAGAATTGCCCATTACCATGGGAATCTAACAACATCTAAGCACAACATATTATCTGCAAATGGACAGCCAAACTAAACAAGTTAATCAGTGCCGTGAGATATAATTAAGTTGTATATGCAGATCCCAGCCTAAAAAATGGGTTAGTTGGCTGGCTATGGCCACCATAGCTATGACTCCGTTCAAAGTCCTATATGGTTACAAACCCACACACTTAACCTTAGATCCATACTTACAAACTATTTCCTTGGGAAGAGATTCTGACATGTAGACAATAGATTGACCAACATCTTAAGGAACACCTCACTAAAGCTTAGGAAAGGATGAAACATATAGCCAACAAACACTAGAGAGAGATCAAGCTATTAGTGGGGGACTATGTTTACTTGAAATTGTGCCCCTACAAGTAGCTATCACTGAGGAAGAGCAGACTATGGAAATTGAGTCCCAAGTATGTGGGTCCATTCATGGTGGTAGAGAAAATTGGCGAGGTGACATATAAATTAGCACTCCCAACTGAGGCAACGATACACCCAATTTTTTATATCTCATTACTCAAAAGATTAGGACCACAGATAATGTTACTAGCTTAGTGCCAACCTTTGACGAGGAAGGGAAGGTGATCTTACAACCAGCGGCCATTTTAGGTAAGATACTTGTGAAGAAGCACAACTCCCTAGTACCTTAGATACTAATCTAATAGGCTCATCCACCAAAGGAAGAGGCAACATGGGAATACTATCATGTATTCACCAAACGATTTCCCAATCTGGACTCTTGCAGACAAGCTTGAAGAAGAAAAAGGCGATGTTGCAACATAAGTTCTTGCTGAAAGAAATCTCTTTTGCTTTAAATTTTCTTTTTGTTTTGATTTCGTGTTTTATAAGAGGATGGCACCATTTCCTGTTGAACGATGCTATTCTTCCTAATTAGGAATTGCAATTAAATAATTAAGGTTTTGGTTGGATTAGAAAATAAAAAAGGGGAATTAAACTAAATGACGTCGTTTGGATTAGTAACTGCAACATCGTTTTGGTAATTTTTCTGTTAAACTAATTAGAAAGAGAAAATACATGTAGTTGTTCCTAGTCTCATCATTTCATGCAAATATCATTAGATTAGGGTTTAATCCATGTTTAGTTGTGAAAGTTTTCTCTATAAAAATGGAAAGGGGAAACAAAAAACATCAGCTAGTTTTGAGCACCAAAATTATGTTATTCACTCTCTATTCTTCTCTTTTTCTTTCACAAAATCCTTTTCCCACTTTCAGTAATCACACAAATTGTAGCTTATTTCGTTTGAATTTGGTGACACTTGACGAAACTCGTGATTGATTGCAACAATCGAATAATTTTAATTTAAAGTATAAAGTACGTAAAAATTATTTAAGCAATATTAATAATGCTATAACAATTTAAAATATAAATCTTTGTCATTTATGAAATATTAAAATTATCATCTAGTTTGTCATAATTTCAAATAGTGACTCACATACGCATCATACATAGTAAGATATATATATTGAAAAGTAAGTAGTGTTTTTTCTTCTGATTAATTCATTTGATTAATATTTTGCTATCATGTGCATATGAATTCATCTATTATTTTTCTATTTTTATATTTTTATAAAGATAATCTTTCAAATAATTTATTTATATGCATTCATATTTAACTTGTATATTTATGAATACATATTATTAGTTTCTTTATTTCGGACAAGATATTTCAATTGTAACTTCTAATAGTATTCATCTATATATAAACATAATCACCAAAGAAAGTAAAGCAAAAAGGACGATGAAGAAATCAAGAAATCTGTGATAAAAGAATGAAACTAAATTGAAAGGGGAAAAATAGAAGAAAAGGAAAGTAGTAACAATGATAATGGACGATTTTTTGAGTTCCAAGACTAGATTTGTTGATTTTGTAGAGCACAAATTATAAATGTAGACCTGTTTATAGATTTTTTTAGATTTTATATTTTATTTTCTATTCATCTTCTATTCTATCTTACCATATTTATGCTAAATGTATTTGATTCTCATTTAATTATTTTATATGGAAATCTTTAATACACATGTCATACATTAATGAAATGAAATAAGAAATAAAATTGAGGATTTAAACCACCTATAACATAGGACTAAGAAAATTTAATTTTATCACTTTATGCAGTTAGAATTAATAGTCATGTCTCTGTTGTATGCATTTTTCATGAAAAAAAAAATAGTGCTCTAAGATGAAATCTGCAAAACTTTTTGAATCAGGGGACATTTTACGAATTCTATGAATTCATAGAAATTTGACATTTGGCATCAATTAGGAGACATTTTATAATATAATGATACCAATATATATATATGTATTGTAATGATAGTTGTGAAAAAATATCACTATGATTTAATATTTTGTGGCATTTGATTATTAAATGACAAACAAAATAGTGACTAATATGGGATAGCCCATAGGCCCAATCAAATAAAGCTCAATCATACAAAAGATATGATGTGAGATAGCCCAATTATCTATCAGGCGCAACCCATTGTGGGCCGAGCATGTTATCGACCAAACCCAACCTCATCGGGCCTTATTCACTAGTGTGAGTATCAGTATTTGTCCCTATCAACTAGAGTATGGTCAACCGTGATCGAAGATGTTTTGTTTAGCACTCAGCTTAGGAGATATTTGAATACGACATAGTGCCATTTTGTCGACTAGGGTCTACAAAAATGGCTTACAGGTAAGTATTTATCTTGACTAGGGAGGTTGAATAGATGCTATAGCCCCTTTACTCTATTGAATGCCTTAACAGGTGGCATGCCTCCACATTAATGGCGCATGCCACCACTAGTATTAACTTTTCTGTCATGCCAGGCTATTGTGCGCCTGCTGTGTACCGCCTTGTCGTAAGGAGTTGGAGATAGTGCCACTTGAAATAGTACACAAGTTGGAGAAGACTCAGAGGTCCCCAAGTAAAGACAAAGGCCCTTTTTGTGCAATAAGGGCATCATGGACATATTAACCACATTACAAAAGCTATAAATGCCCCATCACCAGCCTTTAGCAAGGTATACCAATTTTCACTCAAAGCTCTTTCTCTACTGCTCTATTTTCTAGTTAACCATATACTGACTTGAGCATTGAAGTGCCTTAGCTAAGGTTCCCTTAGCTAGCTTGATGTGTGTTATTAGTTGCAGGAATCAACACGATTATCTCAACAAACATCTCTCTCGACCTCACATTAGGTCGAACAGATTGGACATCAGCCTAACTTATCCCTAAAAGATTAACACCCTCATTATTTGTCGTCGTATATGGGAAAATAAGTCCGTAACTTAGAAAAATGGTTCACACTAGGCAAGCCATTTCTAAAAGGGAGAAGAATAGAAGATCCCCAATCACTCCTCCTCGACCCCAACAAGAACCAAATATGGTAGGGCCCAGCTCCCAGCCAGAACAAGTGATCACCTTGACTATATCCCAACTTATACAACTTACAAGTGAGCAAATATCTATCTAAATTTCTATTCAAATGCCAGTTGCCCTCAACAAACATAACAACTAGCTTAGTTTAGTTATTAGTGCCATTCCCCAACCTTTACAATGAGAGAAGAGACCCCCTGAGAGAAGAGAGGGGTAGACCAAAAGCTAGACGTCTTCCTGCTCGATGAGAGGATAGGCTACAATAATTTCTAAAGAAAGAACCCTGACCCAATACTCAAGAAAAAATGGCTGACTTAGTAGATCACCTCACCTAATTAGTTAGAGCTCCGCAATGTGAAAGGATTGAGCGTTCGTGACCTCTAATGAATAGGAATTTATCCTCAGTTGATTGAGAAGAATAGGAGAAAGTATTCCATCAAGTACAACAGTTGAACAAATGTTTGGAAAAGATGTTGAGGAGAAACTTTGAGAGGAACCCTCATTATGATAGTACTCCTCGGCTTTGTCAAGAGTGAGATTTGCCATTCCTGTAAGATATAATCAATGAGTGCATTATTGTCGATGCTAAAGTTCATACAAGTCTACCTAGGTATGATGGTTTATCAAACCTAAATGGGCACCTTCTGCAATTCGAGCACATGATGTAGCTTCACGACCACAATGAGTTCATCCATGCCAAGATGTTGGCCACCATTTGCCAAGAATTGTGCTTGAATAGTTTGTCAAACTTTGATTTACTCATATAACTAGTTGTGTGACAAGTTCTTACATTAATTTGCCAGTCAAAAGACAACAAGCCTCCCACATACCTATTTGTACACTGTCAAACAGAATGAGGGAAAGTCCCTTCACGACCTTTTCACCATATTCAACATAGAAGTTTTGAAGATTGATTACCCCTAGATTGAGTTTTTAATCGATGTGCTTTTCTTGGGCCTTTGACATTAAGGATGTGCTAATGCATTGGTCAGAGAGCGACCAAGACTAATGGAGGAGTTGCTCGACCTTGCTGAGTGACACATGACCCAAGAAGACATGAACAAGCTCAATTACGATAATTTGGACACTAACAAGAAGAAGGCTAAAGAAAAAGATGATCAAAAGTACAAAGATGATCATCGAACTCCAATAAAGTATTTTCACAATTACACGTATCTCAACATTGCTAAAAAGGAGGTGTTGTTCACCATTCATCATGACAACCTCCTCAAAAAACCTAGGAAGTTGATTGAGACTGAATCTATGAAAAGATCCAAGAATATTGCCAATTCATAGATAGAAGGGTCATGATAGCCTGCTTCAATCTTCATGGCAATTAAAAGGTTAATTCGACAAAGCCATCTGAAAAAGGTCATTGATGAAAGAGCCAATAAGAGACGAGCCAAACTGACTAAATTCCTCATAACGAAAGGTTGGCTAGCCGAATGAAAGAATATAAACAAAAGAAGCTTGCCCATGATCCCCGCCCACCAATCAAAGGACTAATTGACACCATTGTTGGAGGCTTGCCTAGAGGGGACTCCAAATTAGCAAGAAGGCAAAACTAAAAGAGGCCAGAATTGACTAGATGTACCTTAATCAATATAGTTTTCTAGCTTTGAACTAGTGCGGAACCAATCTCTTTCTTTGACATTAATTACACTTACATCAAGAATTAGGTGGCTAACAACAATTAGATTGCCCCATGGTGGCATCTATTGAAATAGCAAACTTTGAGGTTAGGAACGTATTGGTCGATACTTGCAGCTTTGCAAACATTATTTTCTCATCAACCTTGAAGAGAATGAACATGGAAAAATTGAAATTTTAGCCTGAGTGCATCCTACTAGTCAAATTTGAAGGGTCAGAGATCATTCCTGAAGGTTCCAAAGCTTGTTCACTTCATTTGGAAGGGCCCATTGGCAAAGAATGCCAGTGGTTAAATACCTGATTGTTGACGCACCCTTTGCTTACAACGTTATCCTTAGGTGACTAGTGTTGAATGATTTTTGAGCCATACTCTTAACATATCATATGAAGGTCAAGTTTCTAATCACTACTGAAACCAATGAACTTCTCTGCAATATGAAGGAAGCTTGGCACTATTACACAATTTTGATTGAGGTAAATGAATAGAAAGCTCGATAAAACTAAAATCCTTGGGGGACGTCCTAGTAACAGAACTCGAGGAAGGACAACGGGACAAGAAATAAACGCTAAAGGATACTAGAGTTGAGCCTATTAAAGAATTCAAGACCATTGAGGTTGAGTCGAGCAACCCCAACAAGACCACTAGAATTAGGACTGATTTGGGGAGCTACATGGAGTGCCTAATAGTCAATTTTCTCTAAAGGAATGTTAATATTTTTGCTTGGAAGGCTGCCAACCTCTAAGGAATCATCTTTAGTATCATCATTTACCACCTAAACATAGACCCATCATTCAATTCAGTTAAGCAGAAGACTAAGGCCTTCAACGCTGAAAGATGCCAGATCATTGAAGAGAAAGTTAACAAACTTCTAGAGGTAGGATGCATTGTAGAGATTCAATATCCTAATTGGCTTTGTAATGTAGTCTTTGTCCCTAAGAATGAGGAAAAGTAGCGAATGTGTAATGATTTTATCGATCTGAATAAAGTTTGCCCTAAAGATCCTTACCCACAACCTCATATAGATTTATTAGTAGATTTTACTACTGGTTATGATTTTTTGAGCATGATAGATGCGTTTTAAGACTATTTCCAAATTTTCATAGTCTTCGAGAATGTTGATAAGACCTCATTTGTGGTCCCTAATAGTGTTTATTATTTTGTGGCCATGCCCTTTGAAATAAAAAACACAAGTGCGACCTACCAGAGATTTATAAATTTTATGTTCAAAAGAGAGATCAATAGGACCATGGAGGTATATGTCAAGGACATGATCATCAAAATAGAAAAAGAACAAAATTACTTAACTGACCTCAGTTATACTTTCTCAATATTACGAGTATTTAACATGAAACTCAACCTTAACAAGTGCATGTTTGGGGTAAGAGGAGGGACGTTTTTAGGCTACATAGTTAGTCAAAGAGGCAAACCCATAAAAAATCTAGGCTATGCTAGATATCACACATCCTCAAACATTCAAGAATGTTCAGCACCTCATTGAAAAAAGTATAGCCTTAGGGTGATTTATTGCTTAATTAGCTAACAAAAAGTTGCCATCTTTCAAAACTTTTTGGAATGCGAGGAAATTCAAATGGACAAAGTAATACAACCAAGCCATGGTCAAATTGAAGCAATACCTATCAATAGCCCCAATGCATGTCAAGCTTGAGGTTAGAGAGGTTTTACATATTTATTTGGTAGTCTCATCGGCAATAATTAGCTCTGTTCTAGTCTCGACTAGACATGACACTATTTAACTTATGTATTACTACAACAAAGCATTATAGGGCCATAAGCACAACTATTTGGAAATAGAAAAAATTGCCCTTGCTTTGGTCACTGCTGTAAGGAAATTATGATCCTACTTCTAATCTCACTCAATTGTATTCTTGATGAATCAACCATTGAAATAAGTGTCGACAAAACCCAATACATTAGGAAGATTGACAAAGTGGGCCATTGAGTTAATGGATTTTGACATCATATTCCAGCCCCGAAGTGCCATAAAAGCCTAAGTGTTAGCAAACTTTGTCACCAAGAGACTTGACTTACCCAACCAACTCTGCCAGGACTCTGTTATGTGAACTTTACATGTTGATAGTTTAGCAACTTCCTAATAAGGAGGAATTGGTTTTTTTTGTGCTTTTTATAGGTCAAGAAGTATAATTTTTCTACTAAACTCAACTACCTTATTACAAATAATAAAGTAGAGTATGAAGCCCTCATCGCTATTATGAAGTTAGTTGTCGATAGGGGAGCTGAGCAGCTAGTAGCCATCACTGATTCTTAGTTGGTCCTAGAGTAGTTTGAAGGAAACTTCAAGCTAAGGAGACTATGATGAGCAAACATTTAGCAGAGGTTAAAAGATTACAACAACTATTAAATAATTTCACCTTCGGCCAAGTCTAGTGATCAAAAAATAAAAGGGCGATGCCCTGTCAAAATTTGCTAGCTTTACAAAAGAAACTAGGGATAAAGCCATCAAATGTCTAGTTGCCAATAAACCCACCATTGGAGGCCTTAACCAAAATTTGGTCGGGCAGATTGAAGAGGTACCTCTCTCATGGTAAGATAAACTACAAGCTTACTTAGGGAAAGGAAAAGTTCTCAAAGATAAAGTTTAAGCATGTAGGCTTAGCGATTAAGTAGCCAAGTTCACCTTCGACGAGCATGGTCAACTTTGCTAGAGATCAATTTTTGGACCACCATTGCGGTGTTTGACGTTGAAGCAGGCTCACAAGGTTTTACAAAAAGACCATTTAGGAATTTGTGGCAATCATTCTAGAGGATGATCTTTGGCCCACAAAATCATTAGATATGGGCATTTTTGGCTGACATTGCTGAAGGATTTCATTAGCTTCACAAAAAAATACCTATCTTGCTAGGTCCACTCAAACATTCCTCACCAACCTTTGACAACACTAGTGCCTGTTCAAATCACATGGCCATTCAACTAATGGGAGATAAATATAGTCGGTTCTTTTCCAAAAACCACAAGTTAAAGGAAATTCATGATCATTGTGGTCAAATACTTTATGAAGTGGATCTAAGCAGAAGTAGTCCCTAAGATTACCAATGCGGCCATCAAAAGTTTTGTATGGAAAACTACTATATACTATTTTAGTTTGCCCAAAGTGTTGATATTGGATAGTGGGACACAATTTCAAAGTAGGATCACAAGGAATTGGTGTGAAAGCCTAGGGATTTGATAGCACTTCACCTTAGTCAGGAACTTTTAATCCAATGGGAAAGCGAAAGTCATAAACAGAACTATCCTAGACCACCTTAAGGTTTATCTTGAATGAACTTAAGTGAGTTGGGCAGATAACTTTCCTAGGGTGCTCTAGGTGTATAGAACCACCTATCTAACTGCTACTCCCATATACCCTGGTCTATGGGTCAGAAGGAGCCATTCTAATAAAATTAATACAACACACTACTTGGGTAATCTACTATAATCGGATCAAGAATGATTTTGAGAGAGAATTCAACTTTGAGATGATCGACAAGCTATATCAACAAGCATACACAACATTGCAAAAATATAGATCAAAGATGGCCCAGTATTACGATAAAGAAGTTTGACCTAAACGCTTCAAAATAGGCAACCTAAATTGATAAATGAGTTAATTATTTAAAATTGACCTCATAGTCGACCTTAAAATCTATTTCAAATAGCAAGTTGTAGCTCTAAGCCCAAACATAACAAGTTCCTCGTCTAAACTTAATTATGCCAAAATTTATAAAAGAGCAACTTATTTAAAATTGACTATTTCCCCACCACAACCTGAAATTGACTTCATAGTTGATACATTCAATGCAATGGAAAATTTGATTGCTAAGTTGAAATTAATTCAATAAAGATGATCCACAGTCAATGAGGCTCCAAGCCTACTCATCCAACTGTGAAGACAACAACTCAATTCGAACAAGTGGTCAATGACAAATAATATTTCAACACCTATCCTAAGTAGGTTAACTTGATGTGAATATCTTCGATTAATTTTGTTATTTTTGTGCAAGTTGATTTTCAAATCAATCGCTGCCTTATCTAACTTCTTTGTTAATGGATTACATTGTATGATTTCTTATCAAAGATCAAATTGTTTATTTTATCATCTACTAATGTAAGCAATCGATGAAAATGAAAGTATTAAAAAGAAAAAGAGAGTTGAGTACACGTGGATGAGCAAAACTCACCATGCATTATATTTTAATGCCAATTACAATGTAAAAATACAAGAAATATTCAAGCAAATGCCTTATAGGGTGACCAAAATGATCAAAGTAAAAATACAACAGTCTAAGTCTTCAACTCCACCTGGCACCCTTACCGTCAGCTCATGTAGTGTGTTCAGATGCAATGTTATCGATTACTTAATCGAGCTCATCACTCGAGGGCACAGGCATAACATTATGAGGGCCCTCAAATTCTTACTCTAACATTGTTGCAAGCATTGGTTGAACTGCGAGGGCTGGCTGAGATGGCTGTAGGGAAGAAAACAACAACGTCAACTTTCTTGTTTTCCCTAACGTTGAACGTAAAGTTTTTGGCAAAACTAAATTTGCTGGCCATAGCCTCCAACCCCACCAGATAACCAATAGTAGGTCTGATCGTAGATACTACAAAAGGCCTCTTAGTGATGTTCTCTTTGATAAGAGGAAAGTCCAAAGGATAGTCCTCAAGCTACTATATTTGCATAGGATTGAAACGATCCTTGTCCTCATGACGGGTTTGGTAGCCCTGGTATTCTAGCTATTTTATGGCTTTTTTGAAGGCTTTCTTTGCATTGTCGATAGAGAAGATGACATTGGCATCCTTGAATGCTAAACACAACATAAACTATTGAATAACTTATCATTGGATCAATGGTAGCATACTAAAAGCTTAGCTCGGGCATAATTCATGGTAACGTTGTGCCTGTGTTATTGATTAGCATTGTAGTTAGCTTGAGTGTCCAATCTTGCTTGTAGTAGCAACCCATACATCCTACGTTTCTTGAACATTGTAGCCATATGATGTATATCTTTATCTTCAAGCTACTTGGTCAACTCATGAATTCTCAACTAAGTGGACTCATTGAGTTTTGGCAACTTCGGTATTACTCTACTGCTTTTGGAGCTTTTCTTGATCACCCAGGGCTAGTTTAGCCTTATGGTAGAGATGGTAACCTAACTGATTGACCTACAAAAGGGGCAACTTTAATCGAAACATTTGATAAGAAACCTAAAAGATATCAGTAAAAATCAACTAAACACTTTCCATGTTAAAGTGCTACGCCATCATTTTTAAACGCCATAGCTAGCTCAGTTCTATTAACTTTTTTTGGTCAGACAAAAAAAGTCCAGCCATCATAACCTTTAGGTGAGCGACTCTGCTTAACCCTATCAACATCATCGATAAGGACTTCTGAAGCTTAATCTCAATCTTGAACTAAGGAGAGAGAAACTTTAGTAGTGAGAATAATTTATCATCTTTCCGAGGCCCAAAGAGATCGACCCTAGTTGGCTAGGTTGACACCTTAACCTTTCATTTTCCTTTATTTTTATTAGCTATTTTTTGAGTGGCCTCATGCTGATCGGACCCAATTCTCTTTTGACAAGTCACAAGGCTATCCATCTTGATGGGGGCTGGTCAAGGAGGTTGTGGTTGAGTAGGCAATAGTGCTTGAATCGGCAAAGCAGCTAATGGAGCAACCTCTTAGTGTGTGCTTATTTGATAGGGCTCTTACGCCCTTTATTGCTTAGCCATCGCCTGTTGCCTTATGTAGTTCATGATCTTTTCTTGATTTGCAAAAAAGGCAAATCTAGCTGAGTAGGCAATAAACCTACTGACATCAAATACCTCTCCTAGACATACCTCAAGGCCTCTATTTATTTGAATTGAACTAAATCTCAAATGAAGGTATTTGACCTAGTTGAGGTTTCATTCCCTAGCTTCCCCATATGACCTTTTCTAGACTTTTGGGACATTGAAAGATGAAAAAGATTGCTAAAATTTGCAAAAACATTAGTGGTTGGTTGTGAATATGTATGAGAACCACAAAATTATATAAGGTTGAGAAGAAGTTTTGGCAGTAATTAGGTAATGTAAACTTGAAGGCCTGTGAGAAGGTTGATTATCAATTGGGTAATTGGAAATCTAACCTCACATCCAAAGGCATCCTCAAAAACTATGACAAAATTGATCAAAGGTCGATGCATCCTATCATTAGGCCTAGAGATAATTAAATCAAACTCTTGAGACATATGTTACAGTTGCCTAATAAGGTCGAGATTCCCATCCGTTATCTTTAATATAATCTCACTATAGTTGTTGGGGGGAATAGCTGAACACGAGAAACCAGAGGCTGACTTGACCTAGCCTTACCTATGGCAGTAATACGACTATCACTAGAACTACTAGAAGTCAAGCTATAATTAGAAAATTCACTATACTCGCTAGTCAAGTCACCCTTCCCTATGGTTGGACTTGGTTGCCTCACTATAACTCCCTTGATTGCCATTGTTACCAAATACACTCAATATGTTTGGCAAAACAATATGATCAAGATGCAACAAAGTAAAACTCGCTCAGAGATTTTGGAAGACTCACATGATTTAGGAGATTAAAGCAGAACATGATTATTTGAAAGTATTGTAAAATGTTTCATTCGACCTCATAGGATGCAATGAAAGTGTAAAATGAAAGTTAGCACAATGTTGATTTATAGGCCTAAGCATGCAATCACTCAAACTATTGCAATTATTATATTGCCACCCTTTGATGCCTCATATAGCCTAATGTAGCAGTTGCATTAAATGCATTTAACCATGGTAAACTTTTAAACTATAAGCATTACCAACATGTTAGACTCCTCATTGAGCATATCTAGTTTCCACAAATTAGCTACTCTTTTTTCCTTCTTGTCGACCATCTCGATCAAGACTTGGAAATGGGAGGAACTCATGATATGTGATTGCCCAACATGCCCAATCCAATAACGCTTGACCAGACAAAAGATACAATGTAAGACAACCCAATTATCCATCAAGCCCAACCCATTGTAGGTTGAACATGTTATCAATCGGACCCAACCTTACTGGGCCTTATCCACTAGCGTGAGTATCAGCATTTGTCCTTATTGACCAGAGTGTGGTTGACCATGATCAAAGATATTTTGTTCAACACTCAATTGAGGAGACATTTGAATACAAAGGAGTGCTTTTCTATCAACGATAGTCTACAAAAATAGCTCACAAACAAGTATTTATCTCGACTAAGGAGGTTGAACAAATGCAACAACCCCTTACCGCATTGAATGCTCTGATAGGTGGCATGCCTCTGCATTAATAGCACAAACCACAACCAGTACTACCTTTTTTGCTCTGCTAAGCTATTGTGTGCATGTTGTGTACCGCCATGTCTTAAAGTGTTAGAGATAGTGCCATCTAAAATAGTACACAAGTTGGAGAAGAGTTAAAGGTCCCCAAGCAAGAACAGACCTTTTCTATGCAACAAGGGCATCGTGGACAAATCAATCACATTAGGAAGGCTATAAATACTCCATTGCCAACCTTTAGCAAAGTATGCCTATTATCAGTTAAAGCCCTCTCTCTGCTGATTTATCTTCTAGTCGACCATATATTGACTTGAGTGTCGGAGTATTTTAGCCAAAGGCATCTTGGCTAGCCTGACATGTGCTATTAGTTACCAAACTTGACCCAATTATCTCAACAAACATCTCTCTCGATCTCACACTAGGTCAAATAGATTGGACATCAGCCCAACTTATCCCTAAAAGATTTATACCCTCATTAGTGACATTTGACTAAAATGCCATGATAAATGTATTTCAAAACTATTTAACTAGTGTCACTAATTTATTTTTAGAAAAATACCACTAATATATAATTATAGTGTTTTTTGAAGAAAAATGTCATAACATATTTAATGGCACTAATTTAGTGGTATTTATAGTGTAGTGACACAAAAGAGTGATATAGTGATAGTTAGAAAAAAAAAGTCACTGTAATAAAATATTTAGTGGCATTTGATTCTTAGATGACATACAAAATAATGGCATTTGATTAAAATGCCAATAAAAATATAAGTTGAAGGCATTTAACTAGTGGCACTAATTTTTCTTAAAAAATATCACTTATATTTATTTATGGTGTCACTTAGAAAAAATATCACAAAGTATTTAGTGCACTAACTTAGTAATCCAGTAGTGTAATGATTCATGAGTAGATATGGAAATAGGCTAAGCTAAGCTTTGGATTAAATAGGCCAAGTCTATTATACAATGGATAAGCTTGAGCCTAGCATATTATCTATTATAAGGTTTTTCTAAGGTTAGGCCTAGTCTTTTTAATAAATTCTAAAGCCTTAGCATGGCCTAAAAGCTTACCTAAAAATCTATTTTCTATTAAGGTTACAATTAAGTCTAAACATTACGTAAATCTAAATATTTAATATGCTCAAACTTATAATAGACATTGATAGGCAATAACTGAATTGATAAATAACAAATGCATAATTATGAATGTTCAAATCTAGTATAAAATAATATCATTTGACAATATATATACACTAAATAATATAAAGATTCCATAAAGGACTAATTAAATAAATCAAATATAATTAGCTATTTGATAATATATCATTATATTTGTGGTTTTTACGTGAAAAGGGATAAATAAGCCAGTTTGTTAGGCTTTGCAAGCTTTTCGAAAAGTCTATGTCTAGTCTATTCAATTAAAATGCTACTTTTTAATTATTGACTTGGCTTTTTTATTAAATAGGCTAGGCCAAATTATGTAATAAGTAGGCTAGCTAAACCTTAGGTCTCTGATGAGTAGCATGGTCTATTCTCATCCCTATGCATGAGTAATATGAAGATAAAATCCACCAAACATTTAGTGGTATTAACTTAGTGACATTTGGCACACAAGAGTAATATGATGATAATTATTAAAAAATATCACAATAATATAATATCTAATGGTATTTGATTAATAAGTGACAAATTTGATTGAAAATGCCAACATAAATATATTTGCAAGGTATTTAAGTAGTGCAACTAATTTTTTTCTTAAAAAATGCCACTCATATTTATTTATGGTATAATTTATAAAAGATATTGCAAATTATTTAGTGGCACTTATTTGACGACATTTTACAGTATTATGACACATTAAATAATATAGTGATAGTAATGCTGCTTTGAGTTGGAGGGTCAAGTACTCCAGTTGATTCAAGTCATTTTGAACTTGAGATTTGCAACCACGAACACATGTCAACTAGTTGAGAGGCCTCCGGTTAAGGCACTCCGACGCTCAAGTTAGTTTTGATAAATTAGATAATAGAGATAATATATAGTGAATAGTATAAATGGCATTACCTTGAGCGTAGTTGTGCTTGTAGTATTTATAGCCTGCTGTGGCCGTGATTTTATCTAAGTACCCTTATTAGGTGTACTAGACTTTTCCCATGATAGGGGGTTCAGAGTCATTCCATGTCCAGATCCCGGTACTGTGCCAAGTGGTTCAATCTCCTATTTTTTCAAATAACCATGCCAGTAGGAGCACGTCCCTGCCAGAGTTGTTGGCAGGGTTGTCAAAGTTGTTGGCAGTGGTTACATCAGTTGCCACGTGTCACTCGTGCCGAGGAGTTCGACCTGTTTGATTTATACCTAGAGGACGATTCATGTCGATCGAACTTGAGTACTAAAACTTCTAAAGTGGCCCTTAGGTCGATACGGGTCGATCGTGGGACTTACCAAATGAGATCAATACAGGTCAACCAGATAGATGTACCTTTGGGCTTCATTAGCTATCTCGTTTGAAGCTAGGCCTGTTGGGCCCACTAGATTATCCCATATCATGTTGGGCCTCATGGGCTGTC